>JAGJRP010000698.1:0-32122 GCA_022832235.1 Lepidurus couesii
CAAATTTGGTAAAGACTCTATAAGAGTCTTTACCAAATTTGCCATCTAACGGCAAGAATGGGCGAAATCCACCATTTTAGGTACGTTTTCTACAAGGCGCGTAAAGTAAGCAAACCAAAACAATAACAGACAAGTACCGGTCTTTGTCTATTACACTGTTTTCTTATTTCAGATTCTGAAGAATTTTGTTTAGTTTAAGAAGCAAAACTTCTTGCTACTTAAACTTGCCTGTTGTTTTGGTTTGTTTACTCTACGCGCCTTGTAGAAAACGTACCTAAAATGGTAGATTTCGCCCATTTTTGCCGCTAGAGAGCGAATTTGGTAAAGACTCTTTGGTAAAGACTTTTAAAGACTTTGGTAAAGAATGAAAAATTAGAAAGGAGAGTACCAAAGCCAAATAACGCGTTTTTCTTTGAAGAGGAAAGGGTCATAAAGAAATACAGCTATAGAACCACACAAGATTGTCATAAAACTGTTATGTAAAAAGCACTAATGTTATGTGAGAGATCAAAAAAGTCATCATGTTTTCGTTGAGTTGTTATAGATAACGGCTGCTGATGACTCACCATCACTATAACTGAATTCTTCTGCAGAAAACTCGTTAAAAGACATGACTTCTTAGCCTTAGCAATTTCCTATTTCCATTCAATGTTATTCTATAAAGCATCGAAAAAAAACAGCAATTCTTGTTCCATTTGCGATTCAGAAAAGCTATTTACTAAAACTGTTGACTTAGCGCGTCACAATTACATAATTTAGAAGCTTTAAGGGCGTTTTGTCGGTTTTTCTCTTGAAGTGGATCGAGTTGATCGAGTCGTTCGAAGTCATTTGAGCAGGAAAGATGTACTTTCAAGGAGGCGTAAAGCGTGCTAACAACAAATCGAACGTTATGGATAATGCTAACGGTCCCCATTCACCGCCACGTGGCGAAGACTTGGTCTCTACCTTATGCTGGTGGTGGAAACTTTGCTTTGCTATTGGTCTACCTTTGGAGCAACTAAGTTACGGTTACGCCGTTCACCTTTTTACCATCTGTGTACTGGTTTGCAATGTGGCAGTGGGTTTGACAGTTTTAGTCGGCAACCAGAACGGGTTTCTGGACAGTATTTCTGGTTCTAGTATTTACAAACTTAGTGGTTTCTTGGAATCCTACCATATCTTCCTTATCACTGCCATTTTCCACGCTGTTCTCGTATGGAAACTTGCCGATCTGCGGCTCATTCTACAGAGCCTAAACCAGCAGATCACAGTCGACTTGAAGCTAAGGAATCTTCTAAAGAGGCTACTGGTAGCGATGCTCCTCTGTGTAGCCACAACAGTAAAAATTTGTCTAATACCTTAAAGATCTGCTGAACTAACGAATTTTATTGGAGTTTTTTGAAATCGTAGCATTTTGGTGCAGTCGCGAGTGTGGCGCTCATCAGTCCTAAGCTCTTGACTTTATCTACAACGTGGGCTACTTTCTTCTGGGTTTGCCGCCGAGCTACGTTCATCTACTCGATGGTCATTGGCTATACGCTTGCTATGCTTATTATAGCCCTGGGCTATCAGTTTTCGTTGCTGAAGGAAGAAATAGCGACTAAGGACCTAATTTCCTGGAAATTACTGTACAATCGTCACGTTCAACTGTGCAAATTGACTGGAGAGCTGCAGGATTCTTTTGCACTACTGCTGACGCTAATGTTCGTCCGATTTCTCATTGGATTATGTATCACTGGGTTTTACATGGCGGAAGAAATCATTACTGGCAGATACAGTACACTGTTCCCTGTAATGTCAATTACAACGTTCGAAGAATCCGTGAGGTGCATCAGTCTTTGTGCAGCGGCTGATTACTTAAGTGCACAAGTAAATACCGATCTTAATTCATTGTTATTTATTTATTATTTTGTTTAACCATAGTTATTAATACATATTAAAGAATTAAATTCATTTAGATTTGTTTATAGAAATTATTTCTGTTTATAGGCGAGTTCTTTAGCGCTGCAACTTGCACAAGTTGAACTGGATTACCTCGAAACAATTAACGTCAAAGAAGTAAATGAAAAACTCGGTTAAATCATGCTTTAAAATAAGAGAAAATAAATGCTATAAAATGTTTTAATATTTAAATGTTGCTCAACCTAGATCGTACGCCGATTTTCTATTAACGTGCGTAATTTGGAGTACCTGACGTCCTTTTCGGTGGGTGGACTCTGTCGATTAGGCAAACCTTTACTTCTCACGGTAAATATAAGGAATTTTAAATGGCTGTAATTGAGTTAAGGACGTTTCAATCCACTTTAGTCTGACCCAATTTCCACAAAATTAAGTTAAGTTAAGGTTAAGGATCTAATCCAGTAAATCAACTTGAATCCCAAACGCGTTAATCGATCTAGTTTAATTTATTACAATACTATCGGCTTACTGGGACACGATATCGATTTAATCTAGTACTATCAAAATAAAATAAAAAATTGTGGCTTGCAGTATAACTAAATGTAGCCACGTTACATTATTACGCAGAAATTGAAACAGCTGATTAAACATTACTGTAAATTTCTAGATGCTCGGAGTGCTTATGACGTACTTTGTTATCCTTGGCCAAATGAACGACGCGGAAAGAGGCATCGCCTCTAATTGTACGCAGAAATATGAAGCTTAGCAGGCAGATATGAATTTTTGGAGGTCTAAGAATATGGACCTTGAAATACAAAACCATCCGTTGTAGGAAGTGTGCTGTGTTTTTGCAAAATTCCTAGATGTGCGCTTTGCCCTCCCGTAATACCTTATAGCTTAGTGATTCCGAATAGTAACAGATGGCGTGATGGCGATCATGTTTGTTATTGGTTATTACTTGTACGTATCTGAACCGAAAAGAAATATAATACAGGAGAATATATAGTTTCCTAGGAAAACTATTAAGTTTCGGAGGGTGAAATACGGACGTTAAAGTTATAACCATCCATTGTAGGAAGTGTGCTGCGTTTATGTGAATTTTTAGATTAGGGCTCCCATGCCTTTTCTTCTAACTTTTCAAAATTATAGTACTGCCATGTCTTCAATCTTTACATATTGGCCACATTTATGACTTACTTCACATTAATGGGTCAAATGATAGCCACGGAGCATACGCAAAAATAGGGAAATTAAAAAGGGAAATCTTAAAAGCCATTCCTGCCCCTTCAATCTTCAAAGTGCAGTAGTTTGCACTTTTCGTTAATTAGCTTCACACCCAAGATTAATATCCTCCCAAATCGATATCTGGCTGTTCTAGTTATGTCGCGGAATAAGGAAACTGAATTCCTTATCTCAAGGACCAACCTTTCATGAAATTACTGTAAATGATAATTTCGCAAATGGTGTTCAAACAACGATTGACTATTTACTCAAGATAAAAGACGTTTCCCTTTCACAGAACTATACAACGACTGGGTTTAGTCGGTTTGGAGCCCTTGTACGAAGCAGACCATCCTGTTGTTCGACAGAAATTTACATTTAAAGTAGCAATAGATCGATATTACTGCAGCAATATGGGGACTACCACTCCTACGACGGAAGTGAGCAGACGGGATCTCTTAATTCCCACCTTACGTTGGTGGATGACACTTAGTTTCGGTATTGGTTTACCCTTAGCTGAACCGCGCTATGGCTTCAAGGTCAAATGTTTAACCTTCACACTCTTTCTCCGTACCTTTGCAGTGGGAGTGATCATTTTAAGCAGTATTAATTACAAGGGTTTACAACATGCATCCACTTCCACCGCTTTCCAACTCAGTGGCTCCCTCTTTCATCACAACCACTTTATATTGACCGCCATCTTGCACGCGGTCCTAGTCTGGAAGCTCGAGGAGGCATGCGCAATCCTCCACGCGCTAAATCAATGTATTATCGTTGATTTAAAGCTTAAAAAAATTCTTCAAACTTCTATGGCATTAATGGTTCTGTCTGTAGTACTATCAGTTAAGTTTTAACCCTATGACCCCACAATATAATTCACTATAAATTAAAAACTAATTTTCCTTTTTTTAGCAAATACCAACAATAGTAGCAGTAGTCATAAACAATGATCAACTCTTTAATTTCTCCACATCGTGGGGCAAATTCATTTGGGCCATGGTTTTTACTTCGTCCATCTATCCTACCGTCATCACTTGTACGATTACGTTGCTCATTACTGCACTGGGCTACCAGTTCTCCTTGATCAAAGAAGCGGTCACTAGGGACACGCTAATTTCTTGGGAGAAACTCTACCAACGTCATATTCTACTTTGTAAAATGACCGAACAACTGCAGAAATGCTTCAACCTTCCCCTTACGATCCTCTTGGGCTGTACGCTAGTTAGCATCTGCCTAACGGTGTTTTATCTGACGGACCAATTGCTCTCAGAAATAACGCTTGTGGTAGCGTTTTCCTCTTTATCACTACTTGACTACTGCGTAAGGTGTATCTGCCTCTGCGTGGCTGCAGACTACTTAACCGATCAGGTAAGAACGCGGCAGAAATGCGAAGGAAATCACGCTATTTCTGCCAAAACATAGGCGAATTCTCTGACGTTGGAACTAGCCGATGCTGACTCAAAATACCATCACACGATTCACACCAAAGGAGTAAAATTAGTAGAATTTCTTAATGTTAATGCGTCTAAGTTTTGGAGTATTCGTATACTCTGCAGATTGTGCGAGGGTTTTCGATAAACGTTCGTAATCTGAGATATCTGACGTCACTTTCGGTGGGAGGATTCTGTCGTTTGGGCAAACCCTTACTTCTGACGGTATAAACAAAATTTCATAAAAATAAATAATTTTAAGTCATTCTGCTATTACTAAAAATTACTGCTTAGATGTCTGCAGTGGCTATGACGTACTTCGTATTACTGCGTCAAATGAAAGTCACGGAATCTTAAGTCCGGCCAACTGTACGCAGCAATCGAACGATTAAAACCATTCCTGAACCTTCAATGAGCAGTCTGGCAGTATTAAGCTTTAAACTAACGAATATTAATCACCCGCACAAGATCGATTACTACTCAAGCATCAGCATTTATACTAGCAAATTGCAAGTAGGAAATTACTTTTGCTCCAGCAAATTAGAGCACAAAATAAAGACGCAGAAATCCTAAGAGATAAAAGCTTCTTACATTTCTGACCCTTCACTTTGCCTTGCAGTAATTTGCCTTTTTAAAAAATTAACGTCACACCCAAGAGTAATTTCGTCCCAAAATCGATAGCAAAGTCTGTTCTAGTTATATCACAGAATACGGAAATGGAATTCCTTATCTTATTGACAAACCTTTTAGGAAATTACTGTATTTCTGAAATGCTGTCCAAATAAAAATTGACTATATATTCAAGTAAGAAAGTGGCGTTTTCCTTTTACAGAACTATATAACGACTGGGTTTAGTCGGTTTAGAACCCTTGTAAGGAGCAGCCGGTACAGTTTAAGGTATGTATAAAGGTATGTCTGAAGAAATATGGTATAAAGCTGCAGAAATACTGAGTAGAAATATTTTAGAACTACTGCAGAAATACTGCAGAAATATGGTCATTTATGTCTAATTAGGCGGGTTCGGTAGCGCTGAAATTGGCAGAAGCTGACTTGGGGTACTTGCACACACCACAGACGTTAAAGGTAATGAATTCAATCACCCTTACCTCAAATATTACTGCAGCTTAATTTATATACTGTGTCTGGTTAAAGATCATCCGAGGCTTTTCTTACAACGTTCGCAATCTGGAGCATTTGACGTCATTCTCGGTAGGCGGATTCTGTCGCTTAGGCAAACCTTTACTTTTAACGGTAAAGCTTAAAAAAACTTGCAGATTTAATAAATCTTAGCAGAATTACTGACTTAAATAACTGTCATGTTTAGATGTTAGCTGTAGCAGCGTCGTACCTTATATTACTGCGTCAAATGAGAGGCACGGAAATCGGATACTAAACTAACTCTACGCAGAAATCCGAAGATTAAAACCTGAACACAATCTTCACCTTTTACTTTTCACCGATACCAAAGACTGCAGTCTTACCATTCCTAACTGTTTGAACGCGCTATTGACCGTCTTTGTCTACCTAAGTAAACACTACATAGACCCAACAAACCAAATTTACGCGCCCGAGTTAAATTGAAATATCGATTACCTGTCTTACTAACTTACGCACTTTTTCCCTTATACAAGTCATTCAATAAAAAGCTTTCAGAACCATTTAATCAACACCCTAGGGGCGTTCCCCTACAACCCCCTACGTTCACTATTTTCTTTATAAAAGGAAGGTCCAAGAGGCCTCTTGTAACATTATGCCAGAGCACACGGAAGTAATATAGTTTCACTAGTCATCTGGAGAAGACCTTTAACGGCTTTGTCGTTGTCGAAGAAATGGGAAATCTTGTGAAACCTACTAGTGAAGCTGAACTACCACCAGAACACAACTTACTCTACTCTTTGCGCTGGTGGTTGAAGCTTTGTTTCGGTATTGGCTTACCATTAACGTATCCAAGTAATGGGTTCGGAGTCAAGCTGTTTACTGCAGTGATATTGCTGTGTGATGTCACGTTGGGTCTGTTGATCTTAACCGGACTTTTAACGGTCCAGCACGAGCTCATTACAAGCAGTACAGCGTTCAGGATCAGCAGTTCGGCGCTCCATTTGAACAACTTCCTTATGACTGCAGTTTTCCATGTGGTTCTGGTATGGAAGCTGGGCGATCTGCGCGCAGTAATAAAGGCGCAAAGTCAGCACATTACCGTTGACTTTAAACTCCGGAAGTTTCTACAAATCGCTGTGGTAGTGCTCATCACGTATGTTATCCTAACGGTAAATTAAACCCGAAAAAACTTAAAAATGATAACAATTTGAATGCGATAGCTTGAATTAGTATTGCTGAATATTTTTTATTTTTATTTCTATTTTTTAGCAAATTGTTTCGCTAATTTTGGTGGCCTATGCCAGTCTTCAAATCTTCAGCTGGCCACAGTGGTTCAACACAGCCTTATGGACCATTTGGGCCGTTTCCTTTTCGTACTCCGAGGTCATCAGCTATACTATTTCTTTGCTCATTGTTGCACTGGCTTATCAGTTTGCGTTGGTCAGAAACGCTATGAAGACTAAGACATTCGTTTCCTGGGAAAAGCTTTACGAACGTCATGTTTTTCTCTGTAAATTGTCTGGCGAGCTGCAGAAATGCTTCGATCTGATCCTCTCGATCCTCTTGGGCTGCACATTGGTGAGCTTTTGCCTGGCAGTCTTTTACTTTGCGGAAGGAATCATCTCCCGTCGCTATAATAGACAAATTTTCGTAATGGTCCACTTTTCGTTCTTGTACTGCATGAGATGTACGTGCCTCTGCGCAGCCGCCGATTTCTTAAGAGATCAGGTAAAAAAAGAAAAAAAATCGCAGAAATATTAAGATATTTCTGCCGAAATATAGGCGAATTCCGTGGCGTTGGAACTGGCCCAAGCCGATTTGAATTACTTGCACACACCTGACACGCTTAAGGTACTAACCTCAAATATTGTTGAAACTGAAGATATATTACTGTCTCATGCAGATTATACGCGGATTCTGTGATAGCGTTCGTAATCTCAAGTATCTAACCTCGTTTTCAATCGGAGGATTTTGTCGTTTAGGGAAACCTCTACTCTTGACGGTAAAACTAGCAAGTCTTTGAGAAGAAATACTGGCTTAATTTCTGGGGTTTGCTTAGATGTTGGCGGTAGCGATGTCGTACTTGATATTCCTCCGTCAAATGAGAGATGTGGAAGTCGGATGCTCTTATAATTCTTCGCAACTATCAGAAGGATGAAAGCGGTACCTGCTCGCCTTATTACTCTCGAAACTCTACTCGATTACTTCACCACTTTCAGAGATAAACCTAAAATAAAACCCATTCATTTTCATCTTCACATAAGGCAAATAAAAGACCATTCCATGCAACTAGTTAGCTGTTTCCAAAACAAGCTACATCATTCAATGGATTCGGAAAGTCAAGAAGTTGTTTCCACTTGAACGGAATGTAATAACTTGTTGAACTTGCTGCGACTCACTGTACAGATTGTCTTTCTTTTCAGATTGAGATCTGAAAAGAAAGAAAATACAAAGGGATATATAAAGCTTCATAGGAAAATTATTAAGTCTCGGAAGTCTAGAAATACGGACATTAATATTAGAACCATCCATTGTAGGAAGTATGCTTCGCTTTGCCAAATTTCTAGATTAAGGCTCCCATATACCTTAGCTTAGGCTGCGTGTCAACTGACGGGTTGAAATCCTGGGTTGTTCCTGGCCACCTAGCAGCCAGACGCGGAACACCCCTCAACCCGCTTCTGCTGGGTTCAACCCTAGTCCGATGTGGAGTCGAACAACCCTTCTCTAAACTCCACTTTGAACCCGGGTTTGGCCAGTTAAAACAGGCGAGTTGAACAACCCGTGTTGAAATCGCACTTCAACCCAGGTTGAACCGCCAGTTGGAACGCAGCCTTAGTGATGTCAAACCTTCACAGATGACGATATTTTTTATTTTTTATTATACGTATGTACCTCAATCTGAAACTAAATAAAATACAGAGGAATGAATAAACTTTTATACTAAAAATATTTAAGAGGATATAAATGTTAACTTCAAATTATAACTATCCATTGCAGGAAGTGTGCTGCGTTTTTGTAAAATCCGTAGATTTGGGCTCCCTTATACCTAGAGCTTAGTGATGTCAAACATTCAAAGATGGCATTCATGTTTGTTATTGATTATTATGCGTATCTATTTCAATTTGAAATAAAACAGAAGAATAAATAAAGTTTCCTAATCAAAAAACGAAAGTGAGAAATGTTCATCTGCCTGCACGTCCTTCGCACTCATAATAGCTTTACTGTCAATGTTCTTTTTAAACAAATATCTTATAGTTTTAGGTTAGGTGACAATGGTCCTGCTTTGAAAGCCAAGTTCTCTTCTATTCATGTTCTACGGTACGTTCTTTTATCAATTGGTATTGACAATCCTTTTAGACAATCACTTAGGCTTACAACAAGCACCCCAAAGTACAATACATTAAGTTGGTAAAGTTAGCCAAAGAGGCGTTTCCCGATTAGTTTAGAAAATGAACTATAACTGCCTAGCAGGCTCATGGAGTCGTTTCGGAACATTGGCCAGGAGTAGATCTGAGCAGTCCGTTGCGAGCGGAAACATCCATCCAACTGGTAATTCTCAAAAGAGAGAAACCTTTTTTAGTAATATGACCAGATTGGTTAAGAGAAGGACGACGATTACTATGGCAGAAGTACCCAAAGGATACCAGTTAATTCACGTCTTACGTTGGTGGCTCAGGCTTTGTTTTGGTATAGGTTTGCCCCTAGCGAAAGCAAGTTACGGCTTCAAAGTCCGATGTTTTACATTTGCTCTTTTACTGTGCAACTCAGCTGTGAGTGTAGCAGTCCTAACCATTCTTCACCTAGCAATTTCCGAAGCTTTATCAGGGACCATCACCATCTTCCTCAGTAACATCCTCATCCAGTACAACAAGTTTATGCTCACCGCCATCTTGCACGGGGTTTGGGTTTGGAAGCTCGAGGAGTTGCGCGCTTTGCTTAAGGCGATGAATCAATATATTACAGTGGATCTCAAGCTGAAGAAGGTTCTGCAAATTACTTTGACACTGATGATGCTTTTTATAGCTATTACCGTTAAGTTTGCGCTAAACTTTTTTCCATTCAACTCTGAAACTTTCCTCAATTTACAGCAAACACCAAATATAGTAATGGCGGCCGTCCCTGATGGTCGACACACCAGTTTGCCGGTATGGTTACAAACTCTCCTCAAAACCATATCGGTCGCTGCAGGTCTATTCCCTGTCGTCATTGGTTACACCATTACGCTACTCATCATTGCATTGGGCTACCAATTCTCCTTGATCAAAGAAGCTATCACAACCCAAACTTTAGTTCCTTGGGAAGAACTTTACGAACGTCATATCCAACTCTGCAAACTTGTCCGCCAACTGCAGAAATGTTTCAATCTGCCGCTTACGATACTCATGGGCTGTACCCTCGTTAGCCTGTGTATCCAAGGCTTCTATCTTATGGAATTTATTCTCAAAGCACCAATGGGTATAAAGTTTGCACTACTGAGCTGCCATGTATTGGAAAGCTGCGTCAGGTGTTTATCACTCTGCGTTGCTGCGGATTACTTAACAGCCGAGGTAATAAACACAGAAAATCTGTTTATTTCTAGAAGAAATAACAGATATTTACCATTTTTTAAACTTATTTCTGTGGAAATATACAAAGGCGAATTCTATGGAGTTGGAAATCGCTGAAGCTGACTTCAAGTACATCCATAAGCGTTATACGAAAGAAGTAGCGCTTCCATTATTTAATACTGCAGTTAATCAATCACTTTTCATCAGATTGTAAGAGGATTTGCGTTGAACGTTCGCAATTTTAAGGAGCTGACATCAATATCGGTTGGCGGATTCTGTTATTTGGGAAAGCCGTTACTCATGACGGTAGAAATAAGCGCTGACAATTTTTCAAAGTCATATTACTGCCATATTTTCAATCTTTAGATGTTGGCCGTATTCATGACTTACTTTATATTACTGCGTCAAATGAGAGCAACGGAAAAACCGTAGTTTGAGCTATGCATATGCAGAAATCCTAAAAAGTGGGAAAATCTTAAGACATTTCTGACCCTTTAATCTGCCTTGCAGTAATTTGCATTTTTTGTTAATAAACGTCACACCCATGAGTAATATCCTACCAAAATCGACGGCCAAGTCTGTTCTTGTTATTTCGCGGAATACGGAAATTGAATTCCTTATCTTATCGACAAACCTTTTAGGAAATTACTGTATTTCTGAAATGCTGTTCAAATAAAGACGGACTGTTTACTCAAGTAAAAAAAAACGCGTTTCCCTTTCAAATAACTTCATAACGGCTGTGTTTAGTCGGTTTGAAACCCTTGTAAAGAGCAGACAGTCCAGTTTCAGGACAGAAATTTACATTTAAGGTAGTACTATAAAGATATTTCTGCAGTTAAAATGGGAAGTTTGGGTAACATCGCTACTCATAAGACAGAAATACCCAGACGGGATCACTTGATTCCTACCTTACGTTGGTGGGTGAGACTTTGTTTTGGTATTGGTTTACCCTTAGCTCAACCGCGCTACGGCTTCAAGGTCAAATGTTTAACCTTCAGTCTCTTTCTCCGTACTTTGGCAGTGGGATTGATAGTTCTAAGCGCCATTAATCTTGACCCCTTACAACGTGTATCCTTCTCTACCGCTTTCCAACTCAGTGGCTCCCTCTTTCATCATAACAACTTTATACTTACCGCCATCTTGCACGCGGCCGTAGTCTGGAAGCTCAAGGAGTCTCGCGCACTCCTCCACGAGCTAAATCAATGCATTATCGTTGATTTGAAACTTAAGAAAATTCTGCAAATTAGTATGGCACTAATGATTCTGTCCGTAATAATATCAGTTAAGTTTTAATCCTATGAATTCCAAAGTATCATTAATTATGAATTAAAAACCTTTTTTTTTAAGGAAATACCAACAGTACTAATAGCGGCCATCCCCAATGCTCAACTCTTGAATTTATCCCCATCGTGGACCAAATTCATTTGGGCCACGTATTTTGCTTCGTCCATCTATCCTACCGTCATTACTTGCACGATTACGTTGCTTATTACTGCACTGGGCTACCAGTTCTCCTTGATTAAGGAAGTTATCAAAAGGGATACTTTAATTTCTTGGGAAAAACTCTACCAACATCACATTATACTTTGTAAAATGATCCGACAACTGCAGAAATGCTTCGACCTTCCCCTTACGATCCTCATAGGCTGTTCGCAAGTTAACATCTGCCTAACGGTGTTCTATCTGACGGAGGAATTGCTCACAGAAATAACGCTTGCGATAGCAATATTCTCTTTCTCTTTACTTGATTACTGCGTCAGGTGTATATTGCTTTGCGTGTCTGCAGACTACTTAACAGATCAAGTAAGAACAGAGCAGAAATACGAATAATTGTACGTTATTTTGCAAAAAACATTAGGCGAACTCCTTGGCGTTGGATCTCGCCGATGCTGACTCGAAATATCTTCACACGATTCACACCAAAGAAGTAAAAATTAGACAAAATTTCTTAATATTACTGGATCTAAGTTATGGAGTACCCGTATCCTCCGCAGATTGTGCGAGCGTTTTCAATAAACGTTCGTAATCTTAGACATCTCACGTCACTTTCGGTGGGAGGATTCTGTCGTTTGGGCAAACCCTTACTTCTGACGGTAAATACGCGATTTAATGAAAATGAACAGTTTTTAAGTCATTTTGCGACTACTAAATATTACTGCTACCTTCATTGTTTTAGATGTCTGCAGTGGCTATGACGTACTTCGTATTACTGCGCCAAATGAGAGCCACGGAGTCTGTAATTCCGGCCAATTGTACAAAGAATTTGAACGATTCAACTCATTTCTGAACCTTCAATGATCTGTCTGGCAGTAATAAACCTTAATCGAATGAATTCGAAATCACCCCCACAAGACAGATCGATTACACCTCCAGCATCTCCAGTTATACTGTCCCACCATCAAAAACTTACCAACATTTCATTTAGTGATTAATGTCTCCACCTGTGCAACTTAAGTCGTCGCAGTAATTCCCCGCGAATGACCCAAGAACAATGGATTTCACAATAAATATTAGAAATTACTCTAGCAAATTAGAGCTGCAAATGCAGGCGTTTCCCTTTTCCAAGAAAGTGACTCCTTGAGTCGCTAAGCAACCTTCGCGAGGAGCAGGTATATTACTACTGTGAGCAGAAAACACACTGTTCCAACTTTCATTTCTTGCAATACTGTTCCAACTTTCAGCACTCATACTGTGACATTCGACAGCATTTCTGCTGTCTAATGTCACCGCGTGAGTATGACAAATTTGAGCTTTATTTCGACATTCTACTGCGCCTAACATGGATTACTATTGCCCCGTTCTGCAGATTGCAAGAGGATTTGCGGTAAATGTTCGTAATCTCAGGCACCTGACGTCTATTTCGGTGGTTGGGTTCTGTCGTTTGGGCAAACCACTTCTCTTGACGGTAAGGATAAGGTTTTTAACAACGTTTAAGAGCATTTCTGCAGGAATAGTACTGGCAATATCTATTTTTTTCTTTAGGTGTTGGGTGTACCTATGACTTATTTCGTCATGCTGCGCAAACGAGAGCCACGGAATAGTGGTTTTCGACTCTTATCTACGCAATTATCAAATTATATTGACTTCAGATGACTTGACTGACACTGAGTTGACAGTTTGACTATCAAACAAACAACGTCATGCGAAAAATTAAGCAAATTACATTTCTGAGCTCTTATTGTCATCTGACCCGTTTCCATCGAGCAGACCCTTTAGCAAAGCCACTTAATCAAATTGTGTGACCTTTGTGTCCCGAGGCGTTATTTCTGCGCTGCAAGAGACAGTAACGGATGGGGTTGAGTCCCTATGAGACCCTTTGGCTTTCCAGTAAAAGAAATAGAGCTCTACATCTCTTTGAGCAAAAACTCTCCAAAAACTGGTGAACGTGAGATGAGTTCTGCAGTGAAAACCCCTCGCGGAGTTCAAGTACCGGAAGAAAAGGGCGTATTACTGACCACTTTGCGCTGGTGGATGAGGCTTTGTTTCTGTATAGGCTTACCGTTAAGTCAACGCAGTTATGGCTGCAGAGTCCAGCTGTTTAGTCTCGCAGTTTTGCTCAGCAATTTCACTGCGCATCTCACTTTTCTCATCGGCATTATTATTCATGAGTCTGTGCCCAATTCAGGTTCCACTGCCTACCAAGTCGGTGGTTTCATATTACACTTTGACCGGTTCCTTATGACTAGCGTGTTCCATGCGGTTCTGGTATGGAAGCTGGACCATCTACGCGCAGTAATACAAGAGCTCAACCAGCACATTACTGTCGACTCGAAACTCGGGAAATTTCTAAAGATTGCTGTGGGTCTAATGATTTCGTACGTTGTGATCACAGTAAAACATTTTTTTCCCAAAAGATCTTCTGTTTTGATTTTGGAATCATTTTAGCAATCCACTTGGATCCTCTTGTCAATTTTGGCCAACAATCCACTCTTCGATTCATGTCAACAATGGCATAAGCTTTTTTTCTTCATGCGAGGCGCTTCCTTTTTCTACCCCGAAGTCGCGAGTTACACTATTACTGTGCTCATTACTGCGCTGGGTTACCAGTTTGCGTTGGTGCGAAACGCGATGAAGAACAGGACGTTCATGTCCTGGGAAAAGCTTTACGAACGCCATATCCAACTCTGCAAATTGTCAGCAGAGCTGCAGAAATGCTTCAATATGATCCTCTCGATCTTAATGGGCACTACGCTGGTTGCTTTTTGCATCACAATGTTTTACATTGTGGACGAAATTGCCCTGGGTTTTACTCTTGATATCGTTAGATTGAGTCTCAGTTCGTTCTTCTACTGCGTAAGATGTATATGCCTCTGCACAGCTGCTGATTACTTAAGAGAGCAGGTAAAAACAAAGGAAAAATTGGGGAAAAATCGCAGAAATATAGAGATTATTATATTTCTATGGTTATTTTTGCTTCGAAAATTAGGCGAGTTCGGTGGCCTTGGAACTAGCCGAAGCGGATCTGAAATACTTGCAAACTGTTCATACGATAAAAGTAATCATTACTGCAGTTATACATTATATTACTGCCTTATTTCTTAATAAGGTTATACGGGCGTTTACGATCCACGGTCGCAATCTGGAGCATTTGACGTCGTTTTCTGTGGGAGGCTTCTGTCGTTTGGGGAAACCTCTACTTTTGACGGTAAAACTTTTAGAAAAATTTTGCAAATAAGAAATATTGGTTTAATTGCTGCGCTGTTTAGATGCTGGCAGTAGCAATGTCGTATTTCATATTACTGCACCAGTTGAGAGACATGGAAACCGGGTGCGTCGCTAATCCTACATATAATACGCAAAAACCATAGAAAGCAAATTACTGTCGCTAAACTCGCTGACAGTAATGCCAATAATTAGTCACAGACATGTTTAATTGGAATTTCTGCCTCTATAAAGTCGTTACATCTTAATAACTTCATATAAACATCGTTAAAACTAAATTCACAGTTTCCAGTGTCTTTTTGCTTAATTTTCCGCGGGTCAAGATATCGATAAACGTTTGTCAAGTTATTGAAGGCAGAAATAAAAAACAAAACTATCATGCCCTTTCCATTCATATCAGTTACATTACTGTCAAAAGCCTTTCTGAAGAAATTTATTCAACTTGCTTTGCGTAAAAGTATTACTGCGCCCCTAGTTTTCGCTGTAACGATTTTCTAAAAGCATTCTATTGATTCAAACAAGTAAAGGGGCGTGTCTGATGACTGCTATACCGATCATGTCACTTAAGAAACTATATGTGAGGCGTTTCCTTCTTATTAATTGAAGGTGACTCTGAAAAGGACATGGAGAGTCACCCTGGAGCGTTTGACCGCGACGCATGTAACTTGGTGGAAAGTGGAAGAAATATAACTTTGGCAGATTTCACGCAGAAATCTCCGAAGATGTGTTCTGTAGTGAAAATTACTCGAGGAACTGAACTGCCACAAGAAGGAAATTTCCTTCACACTTCACGTTGGTGGATGAGGCTTTGCTTCGGTATCGGTTTACCGTTAAGTAAAGGCAGTTATGGCTGCGGAGTGAAGCTATTTACGTTCACGATACTGCTGTCGGACCTAACTGGAGGTTTGATGTATATCATCGGTTGGACAATCAAAGGATATAGCAGACATACTGGCTCGACTATTTCTCTCCTGAGCATTGCATTGCTTAATAGTAATGCGTTCCTCTTGAAAAGCATTTTCCATGCAGTGATGGTATGGAAGCTCGAGGAGTTGCGCGCAGTAATACAAGCACTCAACCAACTTATGACTGTTGATTCGAAGCTGCGGAAAACTCTGCACATTGCTCTGGTTTTCAGCTTTCTTTTCCTAGTCATAACAGTAAGACTATACGTTGCTTTTTTGACAAGGAATTTAATTTTTCAGTAATAACTAAGCTGATATTACTGACAGTCTTATAGCAAGCATCGTGGGCTATCTTGTCTGCCCTTCAGAGGCATATACTCTTTGGTTTTCCCCGATGGGCGAGTATTCTACTATGGGTTATGTCGGGAGTGTCTTTTGTGTATCCTGCCGTCATGGGCTACACTATTACTTTCCTAATTGCTGCGCTGGGCTACCAGTTTTCGTTAGTGAAGAAAGAAATGGCGGCTGAAACGTTTGTTTCGTGGGAAAAGTTGTATCAACGCCATGTCCAACTCTGCAAAATGTCCGGCAAGCTGCAGCAATGTCTCGACTTGCCACTCATGATCCTCATAGGCTGTACCCTTGTGAACGTCTGCATGACTGTGTACTTTATTACTGATATTGTAGCTCGCAATAAATTCCCTGCACATTTTGCCGGAATGGCTTTCGGTTTACTGGAAGATAGTATGCGGTGTGTATGCCTCTGCCTGGCAGCTGATTACCTCAGAAACCAGGTAAAACAGTTTTCACGAAGAAATATTACTGATATTTCTGCGAAACTAGGCGAATTCCGTGGCTTTGGAACTGGCCGAAGCCGACTTGACCTATCTGCATATGCAGTCAGATCACATGACCAAAGTATGAGCTCAGTTCGTATGCTACTGCAGTAATATTACTGCATACATACCACTATTACCTAAATATTACTATAGGAATACTACATCCATAGATTTTCGGAATTTCGGCAGAAAACGCACTATTTGAAATTTCTGCAGTTGCTGGTATAAGAAGAAATATTACTGCACCAAAAATTAGGACATAAATAAAACTGAGAAGAATTTAAAATTACGACAGGAATAATACTTTTAAGTTACTTCATCTAATATTACCTCAGAAATATCACTTCAACTTTTCAATGTATTTTTTAAATTTTGTAAGAAAGTTCACTCTTAAAGATTACTGTTCACATTTATTTTCTTTACAGATCGTACGAGGGTATTCGATAAGCGTTCGAAATCTAG
Organism: Lepidurus couesii; assembly: GCA_022832235.1. Taxonomy (NCBI): domain Eukaryota; kingdom Metazoa; phylum Arthropoda; class Branchiopoda; order Notostraca; family Triopsidae; genus Lepidurus; species Lepidurus couesii. The sequence goes on from JAGJRP010000698.1 coordinate 17,043, forward strand.
AGCACTTGACGTCATTTTCGGTTGGAGGATTTTGCCACTTAGGCAAACCACTACTCTTGACGGTACACAAAAACAGATCACGCTTAAGGTAACAAAGTTACTGTACAAAATTGCTGCTACTTTTCTAGATGTTGGAAGTAATTATGACTTACTTCATATTACTGCATCAAACGCGAGGCGCGGAATAGAAATTCGCAACTTTCGGTAAAACTTTAAACACTAAACCCGCTTACTTCAACACTTTCAGTAATCCCCAGAAATCAACTTTAAAAACGTATTACTTCATCAAGATATACTCTTTACTATACGGTGTTATTTCTAGTCTGTCCATCAGACATTTTTGCAAAGATTAGAAATAAAATTTCACATTTCGTCGCCTTTCTTCAAGTGCATAATTACTGAACTATAGAAATAGTAGACCTGCTTAGTTCACCCGTCGTACGAGTCACGCGGGAGTCATGAGTCACGAGTCACGAGGACGGAGGAGTCACGTGACATCATTTCTACACAGTAATAACTTAATTTCTTTGGAATGACCCTACGGAAATGATCTTACCTATCTAGCGCTTTACCCATGCGCTGGGCAAATTTAATAAGCCATTTAATCAAACTGTTTGAACTTTATGGCCCGAGGCGTTATATCTATAGCGCAAGCGCAGAAATAGCGCAGAGCGTTAGGCTGGAGCACGCGGAAAGAAATACTTTTCCGGTGGAAGAAATAAGAGCTCTACAAGTCTTTGAGCAAACGCTCCCAAATTGGTGACGTAAGATGGGCTCTGCAGTGAAAACCACTCACGCCCAAGTACCGGAAGAAGACTTATTGTCCACTTTGCGCTGGTGGATGAGGCTTTGTTTCTGTATAGGCTTACCGTTAAACCAACCCAGTTATGGCTGCAGAGTCAAGCTATTTACTTTAGCGCTCGTGCTTGGTGATCTCACTGTGGGAGTCATTTCTGTCACCAGGCTGGTCATTTATAATTTTGTGCTCAACTTGAATAAGACGGCTGACCAGATAAGTAGTACCATCCAGTACATCGACCTCTTCCTTCTGGCTACTGTTTTGCATGCAGTTGTGGTATGGAAGCTCACGGATCTGAACGCAGTAATACAGAAGCTAAATCAGCACATCACTGTCGACTTTAAACTCCGGAAATTTCTACAAACTTCAGTGGTACTGGCTATAGTCTTTGTTGTCATCACGGTAAGATATTACCAAAGTATATTTTCGCAAAAAATCGATGCTGTGCAGTAATTCTGTTAAATCTGATTTTAGCAAACAACTACGGTAACATTAACAGCCGTTGCTGCTAGTGATGACTCGGAATTGTTCAAGTTCTGGTACGCCGTTCTTTGGACGTTATGGGTTACGTCGATAATCTATACTGAGGTCACAAACTACACTATTTCTTTGCTAATTGCTGCGCTGGGGTACCAGTTTTCCTTGCTGAGACATGCGATAGATACTAGCATGTTCATTTCCTGGGAAAAGCTTTACGAACGACATATCCTACTTTGCAAACTATCCGGAGAGCTGCAGAAAGGCTTCGAATCGATCCTCATATTACTAATGGGCAGTACTCTGGCTAACATTTGCATCGGTGCGTTCTACATTGTGGAAGAAATATTGGCCAATACCAATTCGGCAGAGTTAATTGTATTGGTCCTTGCTATGTTGCAACAAGGCTTGAGATGTGTGTGCCTCTGCGCAGCAGCTGATTACCTAAGAGACCAAGTACTAATTTCTGCACAAATACCGATACATTCTTTTATTTCTGTTCCGAAATAGGCTATGTCTCTGGTGTTGGATTTGGCTGATGCCGAAATGAAGTGTCCGCAAACACCTAAAGCGATGCAAGTAACCGTAAATGCACGTAATCTACATATTACTGCAGCTAATGCATGTATTTCTGCGTCTTCTGCAGTTTAGAAAAGCTCTTTGTAACAACGTTCGTAATTTGCAGCATCTGACCTCATTTTCGGTGGGAGGATTCTGTCATTTAGGCAAGCCTCTACTCTTGTCGGTAAAACTAGCTTTAACTTAGAAATACTGGTTAATTTCTGTCATGGCTTAGATGTTGGCCGTAGCAATGACGTATTTTATATTACTGCGTCAGATAAAAGACACGGAAAGTGGCTGCTCCGCTAACTATACCCAGATATGCGAACACTTCTCGCTGATGACTCCCAAACCGTAGCAAAAGACTGTCTACTCACCCCAGTACTGACAGAAATATTGCTTACACAACTACCAACAACTCACGATTGATTGATTAAGCACGGATAAACACTGTTTTTGAAATGCGTAATCATTTGACACTTTACTGGTTGCCTTTCTAACCAAACAAAGAAAGGGTGTGAAGTAAATACTAGCTTATATCGTGTCTAGACTGTCTTCGAAACTACATACGCAATTTGCAAATTGAAAATACAATTAGTGCCACTCCTCTAAACTCAGCCAGCCTTTCCTTCGATCATCGCAAAACTCCATCAGAGCTCCTGAAGAAACACTACAGCTCTTGGAAAATCAATTACTGTGAAACTACGGGTTTCACAAAATTCACTTCACTAAAGGGTCAAAGCAATAAATAAATTGAGTACTGGCAAAGAAGCACTTCAGTCGAGCTATTACTTCGGCTAATAGCTCTACTCCCAACTTCATTTGGAAGTAAACAAACGTTCAATTGCCGTGGAAGCTATTACAGCAATCTTTAACAAATACCTATGCTGCTCTTACGATCCTAGAAGATGTCTGTTATTGGTTAACAACCACGGCTATTTCCCTTCACCTTTTGTTGGGCGAGTTTGTTGATCTATCCAGTATATCCAAGACTGACTCAGAGATAACTTCGGAGATCCGCCAATCTGCATAAATTCTACAAAATTAGTCACATATAACTGCTAAGACTATTAAGCTAGTTTCAAAGCTACTATAGCAATAGATTACCTGCGTATTTTGCAGGAATAGTTCTCCGTTTACTGGAAGATTAGGAAACCTTTAGGAAAACCATTACTGTTGACAGTAATAACTAGCCTTTGGAAAGAAATACTGGCTAATCTCTGTCACGGTTTTAGATATTCGCAGTAGCAATGTCTTATTTTATTCTTCTGAGTCAGATGAAAGATACGGAAAGTGGCTGCTCCGCTAACTATACCCTCTGATACGCGAAGTGAATTTTTAGATGTTGGGAGCGCTTACGACGTACTTTGTTATCCTTGGCCAAACGAACGACGCGGAAAGAAGCATCGCCTCTAATTGTACACAGAAATACTAAGCTTAGCAGGTATAGGTATTAAGTTTCGGAGGTCTAGAAATACGGACGTTGAAATTGTAAACCATCTATTGTAGGCAATCAATTATCGACTTTAAACGTCAAGAAGTACCTCAACCTGAAAATAAAAAGAAATGCAGAAGAATAAGTAAAGTTTCCTGGGAAAATAAAAACAGTGTTATAAATGTTCATCTATCTGCATGTCCTTCAAACTCATATTAGCTTTACTGCTAAGATTTTTTTTTAAAAATACATATCTTATACTTAAACGACAGTGGTCCTGCCACGGAAATCTAAGTTCTCTTCTATTCAGTGTACAGTGAAATTTTACTCAATTGATATTGACAATCCTTTTAGATAATCACTTGGGCTTACAACAAGCACCCCACAGTAGAATACATTAATCTGGTAAAGCAAACCAAAGAGGCGTTTCCCATTTAGTATAGAACCGGAACTATAACTGCAAAGCAAGCTTAAGAAGTTGGTTTGGAACATTGGCCAGGAGTAGACCTCTGAGCAGTGTGTTGCGAGCAGCAACTTACCTCCTACTGGTACATCACAAAATAAACACTCACTTAATAATACATGTATGAGCAGATTGGTAAAGAAAACAACGACTCATCCTATGGCAGAAGTACCCAAAGAATACCAGTTAATTCACGTCTTACGTTGGTGGCTCAGGCTTTGCTTTGGAATAGGTTTGCCCCTAGCGAAAGCAAGTTACGGCTTCAAAGTTCGCTGCTTTACATTTGCTCTTTTACTGTGTAACTCGGCTATGAGTGTAGCAGTCCTCACCATTCTACACTTGGCACATTCCGAATCTTTATCTTCATCCCGAATCTTCACCATTTTCTACCTCAGTAGCTCCCTCTTCCACTACAACGTGTTTATGGTAACCGCCATCTTGCGCGTGGTGTTGACGTGGAAGCTCGAGGAGTTGCGCGCCTTGCTTCAGGCGCTGAATCAATGTATTAAGGTGGATCTCAAGCTGAAGAAGGTTTTGCATATTACTTTGGCATTGATGATGCTTTTTATAGCTATAACAGTTAAGTTTGCGCCATATTTTTTTTTCCACTTAACTCTAAAAACTTTCCTCATTTACAGCAAACACCAAATATAGTAATGGCGGCTATCCCCTACGGTCAATCCTTCAATTTGCAAGTATGGTTATCGACTATCCTCTGGACGACATGGACAGCTTCGCATCTATTCCCTGTCGTCATTGCTTACACCATTACGCTGTTCGTTATTATATTGGGCTACCAATTCTCCTTGATCAAAGAAGCTATCACAACCGAAACTTTAGTTCCTTGGGCAGAACTTTACGAACGTCATATCCAACTCTGCAAACTTGTCCGCCAACTGCAGAATTGCTTCAGTCTGCCGCTTACGATAGTTATGGGCTGCACCCTCGTTAGCCTTTGTATCCAAGGCTTCTATCTTACGGAATTTTTTCTTTTTCTCTACGTATCACAAATGGATATCCGCTTTGCGGTACTGAGCTGCAATGTATTGGAAAACTGCATCAGGTGTACACTACTCTGCGTAGCAGCGGATTACTTAAAAGCCGAGGTAATTATCATTGAAAATCTGTCTATTTCTGGCAGAAATAAGTAGAAATTAATTTTTTTTAAAACTTTGTTTCAATGGTAATATTAAAAAGGCGAATTCCATGGAGCTGGAACTCGCTGAAGCTGACTTGTACATACATACGCGTTATACGAAAGAAGTATGGCTTCCATTATTTATTACTGCAGTTAATCAATCATTTTTGTACAGCTTGTAAGAGGATTTGTGACGAATGTTCGCAGTTTTAAGGATCTGACATCAATATCGGTGGGCGGATTCTGTTATTTGGGAAAGCCGTTACTCGTGACGGTAGAAATAAGCGTCGACATAACTTAAGTTATATAACTGGCATATCTTCGCTCTTTAGATGTTAGCCGCATTTATGACTTACTTTATATTACTGCGTCAAATGAGTGCCACGGAAAAATCCTAGTTTCAGCTAATCATACGCGGAAATGGGAAGTTTGAAAAAGGTAAAATCCTAAGGTATTTCTGACCCTTCAATCTGCCAGGCACTAATTTTCATTTTTTTTATAATTAACGTCACCCCAAGAGTAATACCCTCCCAAAATTGGTCGCAAAGTCTGTTCCAGTTATGTTGCGAAATACGGAAATTAAATTCCTTGTATTATTGGCTGACCTTTAACGAAATTGCTGTATTTCTGAAATGCTGTCCAAATAAAGATCGACTCAATTTACTCAAGGAGTTTCTCTTTCGCGGAATAATAGAACGATTGGTTTAGTCGGTCTGAAACCCTTGTAACGAGCAGTCAAGCTGGGAAGACAGAAATTTAAGTAGTAATAGAACGACATTTCTGCAGCAATATGGGCACCACTACTCTTACAACAGAAATAAAATGGCGAGATCACTTAATTCCTACCTTAGTTTGGTGGATGAGACTTTGTTTCGGCATTGATTTACCCTTAGCTCATCCGCGCTCCGGTTTCATGGTCAAATGTTTAAACTTCGTTCTCTTCCTCCGTACTTCGGCAGTGGAAGTAATAATTTTAAGCGCTGTTAACCACGAAATCTTATAAGATTCTGATATTTGGTGACGGTAGAAATAAACGTTGATATAACTTCTCTAACTCATATTACTGCCATATCTTCAATCTTCAGATGTTGACCACTTCATGACTTACTTCATATCTCTGCGTCAAACGAGAGCCACGGAGACTATGTTTCCTAATCATACGCTAATCATATGCAGAAATATTAAAAAGTGAGAAAATCTTATTAGTTTTCTGACCCTTCAATTTTCCTTTATTAATTTAAGGTCACCCAAGAGAAATATCCATCGAAAATCGACCAAGAAGTCTGTTCAGTTATGCCGCGGAATACAGAAATTGAAGTCCTTTCCTTATTGACAAAACCTTTTTACGAAATTGCTATGTTTTTTAAATGCTGTCAAAATAAAGATTGACTACTTACTCAAGTAAAAAAGAGTTCTCGGAACTATAAAACGACTGGTTTAGTCGGTTTGGAACCCTTGTAAGGAGCAGACAGTCCAGTTTGAGGTCAGGGAATTCAAATTACTGCAGTAATATAACGATATTTCTACAGCAATATGGGCAGTTTGGGTTACAGAACGACTCCTATTCCTAAAACAGAAATACCTAGACGGGATCAGTTGATTCCTACCTTACGTTGGTGGACGAGACTTTGTTTTGGTATTGGTTTACCCTTTGCTCAACCGCGCTACGGCTTCAAGGTCAAGTGTTTAACCTTGACTCTCTGTCTCCGTACTTTGGCAGCGGGAGTGATATTTATAAGCGCCATTAATTTCGACCCCTTGCAACATGCATCCACTTCCACCGCTTTCCAAATCAGTGGTCCCATCTTTCATCATAACCAGTTTATAGTGACCGCCATCTTGCACGCGGTCCTATTCTGGAAGCTCGAGGAGTCGCGCGCACTTCTCCACGCGCTGAATCAATGTATTATCGTTGATTTGAAACTTAAAAAAATTCTGCAAAGTATTATGGCATTGATGATTCTGGCTGTAGTACTATCAGTTAAGTTTCCACCCTATGAATCCCCAAATAGCATAAACTATAAATTAAAAACTAAAGGTCAGTGTTTTTTTTTCTAGCAAATACCAACAATAGTAACAGTGGCCATACCCTATGGTGGAATCTTTCATTTATCCAAATCATGGGCCACTTTCATACGGGCCATGTGTATTTCTTCGTCAATCTACCCTACCGTCATTTCTTACACGATTACGTTGCTTATTACTGCGCTAGGTTACCAGTTCTCCTTAATCAAAGACGCGGTCACAAGGGACACGTTAATTTCTTGGGAAAAACTCTACCAACGCCATATTTTACTCTGTAAACTGACCAGACAACTGCAGAAATGCTTCGACCGGCCCCTTACGATCCTCCTGGGCTGTACGCAAGTTAGCCTCTGCCTTACGGTTTTTTTCCTGGTGGATCAAGCATTCGCAAAAAATTCGCTTCTCTTAGCATTATTCTCTTTATCTATACTTGAATACTGCCTGAGGTGTATCTCGCTCTGTGTGGCTGCGGACTACTTATCAGATCAGGTAAGAACAAAGCAGAAATACGAAGAAATTCACATTACTTCTGCCGAAACATTAGGCGAGTGCTATGGCGTTAGAATTAGCCGATGCTGACTCAAAATACCTTCACACGACTCACACCAAAGAAGTAAGAATTAGCTAGAACTTCTTAGTATTACTGCGCCGAAGTTATGGAGTATTCGTCTTCTCTGCAGATTGTGCGAGGGTTTTCGGCAAACATTCGTAATCTGAGACACCTGACGTCACTTTCTGTGGGAGGATTCTGTCGTTTGGGCAAACCCTTACTTCTGACGGTAAACACACGATTTCATGAAAATAAATCATTCCTGCGCAATTCGGCTGCAACTAAATATTACTGCTACTTTCATTGTTTTAGATGTCTGCAGTGGCTATGACGTACTTTGTATTACTTCGCCAAATGAGAGCCACGGACTATGCACTTCCGGCCAATTGTACGAAGAATTGAAACAATTCAACTCATTTCTGAACCTTCAATGATCTGTCTGGCAGTAATAAACTTTAATCTACTGAATATTTAATCGACAGCACTAGATATATCTATTACAATTCAAGCACCACAAGTTATACTATCCCACCATCAAAAGCTTAACAACATTTCATTTCGTGATTAACGGCTCCGATTGTTTGATTTAAGCTCGTCGATATCTCCCAGTAATTCTTCGCGAGTGCATAAGGGCAAGCCATTTTACTGAACTACTGCAAGTCCAGCAGAATTCACCCTAAATGTTTGCTATTCCTCAAGCAAATTAGAGCTACAAATAGCGACGCAGAAATACTAAGAAATTTATTACTCTTCAATCTGCCTTGCAGAAATGTGAATTTTTTGTTAAATTAACATCATCCACGATAAATGCCCTCCCAAAATCGATAGAAAAGTCTGTTCTTATTACGCCACGACATCCGGAAATTGAATTTCTTATCTTATTGGCAAGCCTTTTATTGGAATTACTGTATTTCTTAAATGCTGTCCAAATAAATACTGACTATTTACTCAAGTAAATTTTAAAAATGTGACCTAGTTTGCCATACGTTTATCGAGTCTTTACCAAATTCGCTCTCTAGCGGCAAGAATGGGCGAAATCCACCATTTTAGGTACGTTTTCTACAAGGCGTGTAATGTAAACAGTGGTAGTGGCAAGAAATTTGCTACTTTAACTAAACAAATTCTTCAGAATCTGAAATAAGAAAAAGAGTGTAATAGACANATCTGAAATAAGAAAACAGTGTAATAGACCATGACCGGCACTTGTCTGTTGTTGTTGTTTTGGTTTGTTTACTTTACGCGCCTTGTACAAAACGTACCTAAAATGGTGGATTTCGCCCACTCTTGCCGTTAGATGGCGAATTTGGTAAAGACTCTGTTAGTGCTCCAATATGTTATGGTCACCATCTTATGCGATGCGTAATGAATGTCCTAGCCACTGATAACAGTTCAGAGCACTACAATCTTAATAGCTCGAGTTGCAAGCGGCTAAAATGAAAACCCAGCCAAGAAGGGTTGGCTTGGATGGTTTTGCTATGGTGTTGGATGCGGACCCTGTAACGTGCAAGTCTGGAGGATGTGGGAGATCGATGTTTTTATTGCGAGCGAAATTGCAAGTTTGCAGACTGTATTCCCGCTGCGGGTCTTGCCTGTGGTTTACTCGAGCTGCACAATCGATACTGCTCAGTCTTTGCCACGAGCGAAACCAAAACAAACCCCAAATAAAAAAAATTTGAAACACTAATGCGGACTAAAAGGACCCAAGACGCTTTTGCCAATAAATCAATGTTCGTTGTAATCCCACTTTTATGCACGTCAAAACGAACAATCCCCCTCTGGAAAGGCTTGAAAAAATCAAGGAAAAAATGAGGTGCAATGTATCGTGCCCAATACATGGATGTGGCTTTGTCTATTGTTCCAGTTACAAGTTTCCGCTTCCAGCCCACTGATACGGACCATTTATTGGAAGTCAATGGTCGGTTTATTTGGGAGCCATTTCCAGGTGTAAAACAACCTCGCAAACGCTGACAAGACCGGAAGTAGCTCGGAAAGGGCCTTTGAACTTCACTTACATAAGCTGTTCTATAATAGACGGTCACCACAAATATGTTTCTAATCCAGGTTGCTAAAGCACCCCCATTACTGCCTCCGGATAGGACTACGCGTTAGAACATGGCTGCTAAAAACGGGATCTTTGGGTTTCGTTAGGTTTTTTCGGGCTCGTTAGGTTTTTTGTGGTCTTTGAGGTGAAACAAACTCGGTATTTGAGCTCCACTGGAGCGCCTAATCATCGGTCACTGGTCAGTTCATGCACACTACGAAAGGAGGCGCTGTATGTAGCATAGCCAGGCGGCACTCCACCTATGCTGCTATAACTCGAGTAAAAAAATGAAAAAAACGAGGGAGGCGTTTTTAAAAAGACTTCATAGGTGAATGCGCTTTTTATAGCACGGTTAAAGGCGTCTGCGGTCGAGAATAAGCGAATAAGGAAATTAGCCTCACGTCATCTGGAATTGATGTCTTATAACCTCATAACATAAACCTTTTATCAGCAAGAGTGTGGCTTTTTACAAGCTTTTTACCAGGACCAGGCGACCCACGTATTCGGATGTATGCAAATCTACCTTTCAACAAACTCCAAGCAAATTTGTACCTGCCTACGCCGCCAACCATCTGACACGCCTCTTAGCTCACATCATGAACTATATGCTTCCAGATTCAAAGGTGACTTCATTTCCATATTTTTAATAGTTTCCCTACGCCTACCTACGAACAATGAACACAGCCCAGAAAATAAATAAAAAAAAGCCTGTCTACACCTCTGCCTGTTCCCTTCCATTATGTCAGCAATACTTGACCTGGAGAACCCTACGCTTTTTCACTTCTTAAATTAAGTCTATTCTCGGAAGAGTAGATCGTGGCCATCCTATCAAGCAAGTCCTTGATAAATAAAAATGAATAAAGAAATTAAAAAATGAAGTAACCAAAGCAAATCCTATTTTGTCAATACAAAGAAAACAACCACATGCATCCCGAACGCAACAATCATACTTTCCATTTCCATCTAATGTAACTTGTAATTTACCAGCCACCGAGATAACGACATGGCAGAAAGCTCATTAGTATTAATGGACTACAAGTAAGACTGAAGATGATGGACTAATGCGTTCTTTGAAAAAGGAGATTAGCAATACAAGAACCACGCGTTGTTTTTTTTTTTCCCGTATCTCCTCGACCTAACTTCTACTTTAAACTATTTTCTATATTTCCTTTTCTTTGTTGATAAAAAGGAAACATAAAAAGCTATTTAATTTGTTATCTATTTTTTACTCTGATTTCACCAGAAAGTCTTAAGGACTTTGCAGTAAGCAAGGCTACATAAACTGTACAAACAGAGTTTCGGCCGATTAGTTATAGCGTTTTCAACTGGGAACCCTGGTGCAGCAGTTTTTGCATTGAATCCCACAAAATTGAGTGTTGCAACAGTGAATTTGTGGCATTCAGGGCAAAAAGTGCTGCCCAGGGTTCCCAGTTGAAAATGCTATTAGATTCTCTCTTCCGGGATTTGGTAGATGGGAACAACTGACGGAAAGGCCATGAAATGCAGATAAGAACAGTTGTTTTTTGCGATTTCTGGTAACGCTTAGTGTTATCGGATTGCAACAAGTACTACACAGGATGGGATAACGCCTACATTGGGGGGAAACAAACACAATGACGAGAAAAACTGCTGTTATACAACACGAGTCTACTGAATGAACTAAGCTTTGCTATTTCGTTCGCAGAAATTCACCTGGCTAGTGGTGCGGAACACGTCTAAAGCAAGGAAAGAGCGAGCGCCCAGCACTTTTGACAGTTTCAAGCAAAAAACCAACAAGAGCGTTGTCCTTTGGCTCAAACCCTGGGGCTACGTAACTTTAGCAGCCTTCACTTTCTTAGCAGTGAGTGAAGAAAAACACAAGCTGTGTTGAGCTCGTTGTAATTAACGTAGAAAATGGTTCTGACTGCCTTTAGTCATGCTGTTTAACCGGATATCCGAAAAGGTCAAATACGCGCTTTCAGTCGCGAAATAATTATCATAAAATTTGACTTACCGTGTAAAATCCAAAAGCAATGTTCAATGTTTTCTTAAATAACACTTAAGCTGGGTAAAGTTCAGCAAAGCATGTTACAGTGCACTAGGCCCGACAGAATGTGACGAGCAACGTGTCTAAAGCAACACTACGTACGTTCTCGAACCACAAATATTTATCGATAGGCTGGGCATGACTCATGGGCTGGAAGTCAAAAATTGGCCTGCCCAAGCATGGAGATTTGTTAACCTTCCATTCCTCTTCTCTGGCTTAAATGCAGGCGAAGATATGATCCATTCAAAATTCCCCAACTCGTAATGAATTACTTTGCATAAGCTACAGACAACTGATGCTTTAAGTACACAACACCACTCCACTTATCAAGAATTATCACGACTTGTGCTTACAGATACAGATGTTGCTATTCCGTCTGCTGAACGCTCTCTGACGGAACCCCTTGGCTTGGGGACTAGAGCTATTAAAATGGTCAACAGACGCTCCCTAACGCCACCTATGAACACTTCATTCTTGTGCCGCCATTTTCAAAAAAGCGAATATATTCCAGCAGAACTTTCATGAACAAAGTAAAATCTAACACCATTCTAATGCTGAGGTCCGTTTACCAGATCAGTCACAATCCTTCCGTCATGCCATACAAAGGCTCCTCGAGGTTCTTTGACATTCGGTGGCAGCAACGCCAAATTCACAGGAGTATGAGCCGCTTTTAAAAAAGAGCCATTACGTATACATCTATCCCGCCTATTCTCATACATGCATTTTTGGGTCTTGTACCTTCTTCAGGACTGAATTCGCCTTTATGCTCGGTCATGTCTGTCTCTACAACGCCTGGATGAACAGCATTGACTACTATATCATCTCTTGGATCCTTTTCAAGCTTCCTTTGCTGGATGCGCGTCAATGCAATAAGCCCCGCTTTGGCTACGCTGTACGCTCGACTCGGCCAGCCCAACTCTTCGTGCTGGTTCTCTTGAACAGCCCTAGTAACACAACTAAATGATACAAGACGGAAAGAATAACCTGAGAAAATACGTTACTTGACAAAGCCTTGCATTAAGTCGATCAATTCTTGTTCCGTTAAATCGGGGGACAGCAGCTTCTCGCGTATCTGGGAAGCACCAGGTTCGCGTCCTTTAATGCGAGATAACAATCCAGCGGAGCTACTGATGTTCACCACACGAGCATGAGGCTTGAGCAATGGAAATAAAGCCTGGCAAACTTCATAGGTGCCCATAAAATCAGTATTGATGGTGTTGGCGGCTTGCTCCGGGAAGGGCGTATCATCGTGTTTCTGTGCCTCCCAAAAAATAAACAAATAAAGTTCACGTTGGTGAGTGTGCTAACGCAGTTTTCGGATGTTACCTTGTACGCAATAGCCGCGTTATTCACCAAAATGTCAAGACCCCCGTAAGACTTTTGCAAATAGTCACGGAGCTCGCAGATACTGTCCTTCTTGTTGATATCCAGCACACGAAAACCCGGGCCAGGATGCTCCTATATCACCCAGAAATTAACTTTAGCAATTGCATACCGAAACTTTTCTGCGTACTTTGCGGATCTCTTCTACTGCTGTCTTAACCTTCAATTCGTTTCGTCCCGTGAGGTAAACGAATCCATCAAATTTGTGGCAGAGTTCTTTCGCTATTGCGAATCCAAGGCCTTTGTTGGCGCCCGTGACCTGCACAAAATATGCTATTAACTAACACAACACGACAGCTATTTGTTAGAACTTAGTTACCACAGCGATACGATTCAAAGTTCCCATTTTCTTGCTTTGCTCGCCTTCTTCGCTGCCCAGCATTTTGCCAAATGAGCACTTGAACTAAACATGGCGTACGGCAATGGAAACTATACATTCCTATCCCAACGTGACGCCGTCGTAGGCATTTTCTTCGCGGTAAAGCCTAAGGCTGGTTCATATTAAGTACATAGATCCAAGTCTTCGCTTTCCCTGGCCAATTGTGCTGTGTATTGTTCATTCTACACTACAAGTAAATCCCGTTGTATTACGTCTAGACCTACATTAATAAAACAAACGAACAAGAAAAACATAAATACAACTATAATTGCGTTTTCAAACATTTTCCCACTCTTTTAGGGTATTAAACCACCAGGGGTTGTAGCTTTGGCGTATTCTTCAGCCAAAAAAGCACTCAAGCTGCAAGGAGCTTGACCCATGGAACGGGTTCGGATGCATTCTTGGAAACGCAATAAGGCAATGCGTTGTTCATTCACGTAGGACGGAGGCGTTGGTCTGGGTACATCTGGAATAGCAGGTGGCAAGTTTTCAGCGATCACGCTACGTGCTTGAATGTAGTTCTTCACGTTGTTCGAAACAGTCTCAGTATAGTCGTTTTTGATTTGATCATATCTATGCGCCAGTTTATCAGGCATTTCCACAACGGGTTGTTGGGTCGTCGTTACGGGGACATTCGTCGTTCGTACGGTTCGCGGTTCCGGTTCGCTTGTTATGGGCACGGAAGTTGTTTCCGTAACAGGCAGATAAGTTACCGGAGCAACGGTTACGTTATTTAACATGCGAAGTTCTTCTTTATCCTTGTCATGCGTCCCCGCATCGGACGAATATTTTTCATCGATATTTTTCATCGTTTCGTCGCTATCCACCGAACGCGGCCCTAAAGTTGGGGTAAGAATACCTTGAGGCTCGTCCCCGAAATCCTCGATTGACAAGGTAAGTTTTTCTGCTTCTTTTTCTTCGAGAGCGTCGTCTTCTGGTTTTTCGTCCAATTCGGTAGACGCTTCCTCGGAAATACTTTCGATTGCTTCTGGTTCTTCATCCAATCCAGTTGTCGCTCCCTCGGCAGTACTTTCGCGTTCATTATGGCCTGTTTCCGGCTCTTCATCCAATACATTAGTCGTAGTCGTTTTCTCGAAAATACTTTCGCCTTCATTATGGCTTGTTTCTGGTTTTTCATCCAATACAGTAGTTAATTCCTTGTCAATACTTTCCCCTTTATTTTGCTGCATTGAGGCTGGGCCATCCTTCTCTGGTTCCGAACCGGAGGTAGATTCTAAAACCGAGGGCGCTACTTCATTCGCTTGGCCTGCTTCTGACTCTTCCTCGAATCCGGTAATTGGTTCTTCATACACACTTTCCTCTTCGTCGTGTGGCAATGAAGCTACTTTATCCTCCCCCTGTTCTGTACCAACGGTAGATTCGGAATCCGAGGATTGCATTTTATTCGTATCGTCTGTTTCCGGTTCTTCCTCCAATGTGGCCTGCTCTTCGTCTTCATTGTCGTTTGGCTCAGCTTCCCCTTCCAATGCTTCTAAATCGTCTCCCGTGTCCTCCGGCTCGGCTTGATCCAATTCGCCAATCAGTTCAGCCTTTTCGTCTCCGTTTACCTCCGCGTTAACTACCACAGGTTCCAAAGCTGCAGTCACTTCTTTGCGATCACCTTCAATACCTGTATCTACTTTAACTTGAAGACCGTAACTTCGAGGCTCTATCACTTCATCCTCAATGTCGGCTCCACCAGACAATTTTTGGTCTGCAGTGTCCTCTTCTTCTTGATTCTCAGCATCGCTATAAGCTTCATCCTCAATGTCGGCTCCACCAGACAGTTTTTGGTCTGTAGTG
>JAGJRP010000699.1:0-32103 GCA_022832235.1 Lepidurus couesii
TGTCTATTTATTTTCTTACTTTCTTACGCAAGTTTTTCGCAAAACAACAAAAACTACTAGTGCCATCTGTGAATTGTTCCTATCAATTAGCTAAGGTATACGGGAGCCTTAAGGGAATGGTTCGCGTTTTCACCGCTTTTATTTTTGAATAGATACAAGAAGCGAGTATGCCCCTCTATACCTAATCAACCGTCGGAAGCGTCCGCTCACTTCATGTTTGAATTGGCTAAAACCGTTTTGAATAAAGCGGGCGGTAATTCATCCACTTCACTTTTTACTCAACCCTCATCATCCTCCAACCCTCGAGGCGGACCTCATCGTGCATTACACATGTGCGCTTTCCAGATAGGCCTCTATGCCTTGGGACTCCATAATTGCGTCTCCCCCAATTGGTTAAGTCGGACCTATTCGTCCCACGTATCATGGATCACAGGTCAAGCCATGGAAATCGGGGCTCAAGCTATTAATTTCTTGATTGGCACTTGGGAAGGACACTTGACACCTCCAGAAGTGGCTTCGATAGCCGACCGAGCGTCAAGAGGCCACGAATCATCAATGGAGCGTGCAGCTGCCGAGTTAGCCTTGTCGTGTCTTCCCCATGCGCACGCCCTTAATCCCAACGAGATCCAGCGGGCCATTATGCAGTGCAAAGAGCAGAGCGACGAAATGTTGGAAAGAGCGTGCATGGCAGTGGAAAGTGCTGCCAAAGGGGGTGGGGTTTACCCGGAAGTCCTATTTGACGTCTCGCGTAAATGGTACGAACTATACGAGCAGCATTCAACACCCCATCGCCATCGAAATTCCCGCCATCACGCATCAGCGTCATCCTCGAATTCTTCAAATTCCTACGCCTCGTATCATCCCTCGGAACCCTACGCCATGGATATTGTCCATGTGTCCCAAGCCCCACCCAACGCGGCTCCTGCGCAAGGGCCGCCCCCACAAGCCGGGCCTCCACCCGGCATAGGAGTCACGGTACCCTATCCAATGGCTTCCATCATGCCCTTCCCCTTGTACAGCTTTCTCCCGGGCGGTGCTCCACCGCCCGGCCCTGGCTGTCAGCCTTCCAATGCTGGACCTTTATCCATGCCAATGTATTTGTCCGCCTCAGCAGGACAAGGTCCCACACCTTACTCCTTTGCTCCGCCCTTACCAGGTCTTCAGTACTTTTCATCTTTACCTATGCCTTTGAGCAACAATGCTAATACCAACAATGCCCCACCCCCTCCACCGTCTGCTGCTCTTTTACCCATGTCTCACTCGCAGCAGCAACCGCCCAGAGGACCGCCCTTATTACCTACCACGGGACCGCCCATGTCTGTTCCAGTTTCTTTGCCACTTGTTCATGTTCCCATCCCAGGTGCACTATTCGCCCAAGCACAACCCACAATACCCAGTCAGGTAAGCTAAACAAACATATGCTGGGACTTTTTATCGTAATTCGGGACGCTCCAGTCACTTAATCTTTTGGTTTTACATTTTTAGCCGGGTATGAGATCATCACCTACAGGAGGGAATGGGACAGGCGGTTCGGTTTCAGCTGCACAGTTGCGGTATTTGCTAGCTGCGTATCGGGTTGGTATCGTTGCGCTGGAGACGCTGGGACGCAGAGCACATGATGATCGGCCACAAGCAAAATATTCGCGGAATCCGCCCTACGGTGTTGATGTAAAATGGTTGCTGTCCGTAGCTAAGAAACTAGGTAATCCTGATGTTGTGCAATGAAGATGAGGTTTTCAATTCATTCTATTGCGTTGGGGTTTCCAGGTACGGACTATTTGCAGCAGTTTTGCATTTCGACGGTAAATAGTGTAGTTTCGCCCTTCATTCTGCACGAGATCGCTGTGGAGACGGCTCATTATTTGACCTGTACAGCGCCGGCTGGGCCTTTTGTCCAGCACTTGCGGTCTCGCATGCTAACACCTCTGGTACAGAAATGCCAGCAAATGTATGTGCAGTGTGTGCACCATAAAATGTACCATATTATGGCTGCCGAGTACGATGATTTTGTGAGTATTCTCCAATCGTCGCGCGCTGCCTTCCATTTAACACCTACGGGACCCATGCAGTTTAATGACTTGGTCCAATCCCTTCAAAGGTAATTGTCGTGCATCGGGGAAATTTGAAATGATGTGCATATGAGATTTTGTTTTTTCTCTTCTTATTTTGTGTTTTCTGGTTTTAGATCCAAGTCCTGCTCGAAAGAATTGTGGGCAAAAATCGCAGCGGCATTGAGGCAACCCATGGTGTAATTGATTAGGATTACTTTTGTGTGGTGTGTAGTTGGTTTGATTGAGTGGATGAGTTTGGAAGTATGCAAGTGAGACTCCGATTCCCTTTAGCCAAAAATTTCAGACTATTTTTCTGGTAACGGACATAAGCCATATGCAGCGACAAGATTAATCATCCCGCTGGGGGGAGAAAAAAACAACAAAAAATTTCCTTCCCGGTTCCGTATATATTCCTTTCCGTGGTTGGTTTTCATTGATCATTTTGGAATCCAGCAGGCAACTCTCAGGGAAGCTCAAACAGTTGTCCTCAAGTGTTTCAGTTCTACCTTCCGCGTCATGATTCTCGAATGCGAAGGCATCTCTTTACATTGCCGAGTCTCCCCCCCCCCCCTTTAGTAGTGTTGTAACCCTGCACCTTTCAGAAAGTTTAGATAAATCTCACTATTTGTCAAGATAAGCATATAATATGAATCATGATAACGTGAAAAGATTTTTTTATAAAGTAAACGGAAAAAAGCTTTATGGTTGTAGATGTTCATCGGAACATGTTTGCATGCATAATTTGAGTATACACCATACACTTTTGAATATTTTTTTGCAAATTTGGAAGGTCTAAGCAGAAGAAATCTGCTTGTGTATTTAGCTTGTATCGGATTTAAGTTTGTTTGAAAGCGACTTGTCTAGTACCCCGTTTGCTGGTAAAAATGAGATGCTAGTATTCTCATATGTTGTGTGCCTCATTTTTCATCGCGTTGTGACGTCACTGGATGGCGTAAAAATTTGTTCGTGTTAGTTTTTTTTTTTTTAATTTGGGGTTTCATCCCCATTAAGAGAGCCTTTATTTTGATCCCTTTTTATTTTTTGCTGTCATGGATAATTAAATTTTTCAGCCTGCATGTCTCGCGTGTGCGTATCTAGATTTGATTTGTCATATTTGCTCAATACATTGTTCATAATCATGGCGTTTTTTCCTTTATCTTTATAGACTATACTCATTTAACGGGTATTGTTTACCCGTTAAATGAGTATTGTTTGTCCACTAAGCGCGGTGCCGTTTGATATTAAAGAGTACTGTTTGGCCCTCACAAAAATTGTAACTACCTGTGATATCTTTAGTTTAGAATTGAAGTCTCAAATATGAATGATGCTGAAGACTTGGATCTTACATCAAAACAATAAATTTTAGAAATGTGAAATGTTTGTGTTTCTCTGGCTGGCCACGAACGGCGCCTTTGCCTATTCCGGTTTAACCAAAATAACGTGTCAATAACAAACGACAAGATCCGTTCTTCTGGCCTGATATTCAATAGTAAAACAGTGAAAGGAAATACTATTGAACGTGGGTTCTTGTAATCAGTTCTACTGTCTTAAAATGCTTCAGTCTCGTAAGTAATGAAGCTGATCGCTGATGGTTGCAACCATTTGATCATGCCGCTTTATTTTTTTGCCCTTATATAGCTTCTTACATTAGCATTAGGGTTTACACTCAGCATTTTTCGTTCTTCAGTTAGCTATTTCTGAAAGTTAGTGAGTAATTCTGATTTTTTTTTATTAATTATCATCTTTAAAATTGTGTTAGGTATGATGGCATCCATTGGGCCAAGCCTTCGCTGCATAGTGTTGCCTGTGGTTAGCTTTGGTGTCCAAACGGTGCAGGTTCGATGTTTTGCCGCTCGAAAGGGTACCAGAGAACGTAAAAGCAAGAACAAAGTCAAACTGGAGATCAAGAAAGAAGACTTCATTCCCTATAAAATCAAAATGGCCATGAAGTAAAATCCGTTGTCAGCGCTTTTATATAACATCCTTATGTGTATATGTCTTTGCATGAATAAACAGAGAAGTCCCCACCGGTTCAAAGCGCAAGGATGATACTGGCAAGGCTCTCGCCATCGACGATGTTTTTAATATGAAACATTGCCAAGCACGAGTTTTTTCGTTTGCGGAAGCTGTGGAAGCTCATAGAGAATCGATGCATCCAACCGTGTATGCCAGACCTGACTCTATTCTGATGGCTTTTGTCGAGTTAGACATGAGGATGGAAAAGAAGGTATTGGTTAAATGACGTCTTTTCTTACTTTCTGAAACTTTCATGTTTTTATCGTTGTAAAAATTCGCGCCCTGTCATCGGTTTAGACTCGTTTCCTGGATCCATTTTCGCGCATTGTACTTTTACCTCACAATTTTTCTCTTGGGCCAGATAAAAATGTGCTAGCTTTTGCAAAAGGTCAAGACCAGCAAAGGGAAGCGATAGAGTCTGGGGCATTGGAAGCCGGCGGACCTGAATTAGTGAAAAAAATTCTGGTACATTTAAGCAAGTTATTTTTTATTGGTTCCCTTTTTTCTAAGAAATAGTCTTTATGTTAATTAGATGGGAAACTACGATTTATCGGCTGTCGATTTTGTGGTAGCTCATTCGAATATGCTTGCAGACATGGTTTCTGTGCGAGGCTTGATGAAGAAAAAGTTTCCGAGTCAAAAAGCAGGTCAGCCGTGTTTCTGATTTCGTCATTTTATCCCGTCTTTCCAGTTTTCTCATTTTTTGTATCATCATCCAATGTAGGTACTTTGGGGACAGACATAAAAAGTTTAGTGCTTAAATTCCTCAAAGGCCTTGACTATCAGTGTTTTCGCGACAAGCATGAACTAGATTACGGTTTTGTTGAGATGCCTGTTGGTAGGGTAAGTTCCTTGATTTCTCCTTTTGGCACTTCATAGTTAGCTTTTACACGACGTTCTCCTTTCACTTCTTTTTCTTTTCATGTTTTCTTTTCTTTTCTTATTTACTTAGCTGGACATGGCGGATTCTGAGCTGGAAGCCAATCTATCCTATTTGCTACGTGATTTGGATACCTGCAAACCACGCAAAGTGGATCCGTTTCTTACTCGACTTATGATCAAGTGCCCACCAAGTTCGGAAAATTTTCTTGTCGATCATTCTCAATATGTGCAGAGTCAAGCGTCAACAGGCAGCGCGCGATCTAGAGTAGTAGATGAGGTTGAAGAGGACGAAGAAAATGCTGATGAAGAAGATATGAAAGAACGTGCATCTAGTTGAGATAAAATCCTTGTTAGTAGACGGCGAATCGAAATACAATAAAAACGATAGAGGAAAAATAATCAGGTTTACTTTTTGTTTACATGGTAAAATAGTCTAGTTTTTACAGTCCATGCGTCTAATACCCTGAAGAGATGTATACAAGTACAGCAACCATCAGCCTTGGTTACAGTAGTTCATGGTCCGAGAAGAATAACCGGTATTTTTGTAATAAGTTGTTGCGTGTGGGTAAGCAACACAAGCCCCGTTAGTCTGCTGTTGTGCTTTATATCCGTCACCGTTAACTGCGTGTTAAATTAGATAGATTCGCTAATTAACCCGGAAGCTGGGAAGGTGAAACCAATGATCTAACTTTCCCATCAGATGTGATAATTGTTTTTGGCAAGGTTTGTTTCCTTGATCTAAGCGAGGAAAGACTGGACGCAGACCCGTTTTGCGCTGGGGAAAGTCCTAGGAGAAAGCTAGTTCATTGGATATCGTGGAATTAAATGACCTTAATGTGCTATTCGAAGTTACCGTTCGTTTGCAGCTTAATGGCGTCATTGGCGGCAGTGTGTCGACTTTTGAGTTGGTCAATTTTCGGATCAATTGGGTGGGGAAAAGCGGAGAAAGGGAGAAAGACAAAAAGGGAGAGTAACGAGTGCTTCATGAAGCTCATTCAACCCGGAGAAAGCTGCCTTTTTTCCGTAAATTGGCGTCATGGAGGCTTTTTAGTTTTAAATACTTATGTCAGTATACCCGTAAATGACGAAGTAGAGAATATTTCCGGAACAGTCGTCCGTGTTGTGAAGAGACCTGCACATACAGTCAAGGAAAGCGGTCTGGAAGAAAGAGAGGGCGTCTACCTTTTCACACTGCGTCCATGCACCTTTTGCCTTTTTGTTGTGCCCGTGGAATAGAATATTACCCCGGTTTCAGGCAGTCGCTTATTAGAAGAAGTTGCAGTGACAAAGCAAACCTGCTGTAGTGCTCTCGCTCCTGGAATTTAAATTATACGTTCTCTTTCGTAGTGTCATGGATTAAAAACGTAAAAGTAGGTGCGTTTTGCAAAACAAAATAAAGCTCCTTTGTATTGTTTTAGGTGGGTAATGTGTAACCCATCTTTTTATTGCAACTACGGGTAACGATTGTTTATAGAATTTTTACCCTAACTTCGTGAACAAGATCTTTTATATTTATTATCCTAAATGTCTTTTTGGAAACTAAAGTGATTATAAGAGTCCTCTAAAACAACTTTATTCTGAGATACTTTACATGTGTACGAGAACCGGGATTGTTATTTAAACAGTATGTCTTTCTTTACTCGTTAAGCCAAGTTCCTTATTGGGTAATAACGGTGCTGCACGAACCGATCATAATTCGAGAAGCGGTATATAGCTGGGATTGAATGCTCTTAATTCGGTTAGGTCTCGGTTACGGTGTAGGGTTTGGGTGGGTTATACTGTGGCCTTTGCGCTATGCAAGTGTAACAGTAAAATGCTAACGTTATTTTCTCATCGTTTGTCTAGTTTCTTCTTTGTTGGATAAGTGCCCAGCGGTTTCAAATACTTAACTTTAGCGCGTAACCCCCTCTCCGTGGTAAATTGGTTTGATTACGTAAGCATGGCTCTTACAACCCGGAACACGCTTCCTTCCATCCTACTTCTTATTGCGACCTCCTTCGTTATCGCGCTCGGGTCCGGGGTAGAGTCTCAGCTGGTAGTAACCACAAATATCTCAACACCGTTAGCTGAAGTACGACTGGACTACGATGACGAACTGGAAGATATAATTGACCCGGACAGCCCAGCAGATCCTCAGGATGTCGCTGAGGTGGTACAACTCTTTGAAACCCTCCTAGCTAAGTTACACACTGACGAAGGTGACAATGACGAATCAGAAAGTGGACGTGCTATCCAGTCTACTCACAATGGGAACAAACGTAAAGCTGGCGGCAGTTACGTGCAATTGGAAAAGCTACTTAGCCAAGCTGGTGTTGATGTATCTACCATGATGAAAATGCCACTTCATCAGTCGCCGGCACCGCTTGGTTTCCCAGCCTTACCTTTGCCATCCCAAGGCCCAGCTGTTGCTGCTGCTGGTGGCTCTCCTTTGGCGCCCATGGCCGGGTTATTGACTGCCGGGCTTACGAAAATGGGCCAACAAGACGTAGAAGTAATAAAAGCCGAATTACGAAACATGCTTTTCGGAGACGATGAGCCTCTGCCTACCGCACAGGTACGATATAAATGCAATATGGGGATCATACCTGGAAATGATCAGCCTCCTGCATACTCTTCTTTTTGTACGGAAAACTAGAAACGGGTACAGCATGCTCAGAACCGACAGAGAAACGAGAAAAGGCCAAACCGGGAACGGGACCGTGACCGACATCGAAGCCCGTCCACTTTATTGCTGCCTCCGGCTCCTGCTCGCAACGGTCCATCTGCGCTTGTGCCTGGCATTCGAGATATTAGACCAGGTATATCTATAGGTGTAGTTTTTTGTCTCCCCTTTCTCCCTTTCCCACTTCCCCTTAAACAACGATTTAGAAAAAGAATTTGGAATTAGAACTGTTAAAATTGTAACGGTTTAAAGGTCTGGGAGCTAACCGAGATATTCGACCCCAGGATCACCAAGTAGGAAATCCGCATGTTCGAGCACCCATTAAGGAATTTCGTCCACCTCCGCCGTCACCGTTCAAACTTCCCACGGATAATGGTTTTATTCATTTGGATTCACAGCTACTTAACTCTAACGTGCGGCCTATAACAAGGCCACAGTCACCGCAATTCAGCACCGGTATATACTTTGGCGTTTCATTTGCACGTTAGTTATCGTACTTACTGATTTATCGTGTAACTCCCCAGTAGATGGTTTGTTAAGACCTCCACCTTTTGGTGCTCCGACTAGCGGTACTTTTCGTCCATCGGACCCGCTCCTACGTCCCGATGCTGAGGCTTTTCGGCCAGTAACAGCTCACCAATCTCCGCCCCCTAGAAATCCGGGTCCTCAGTTATTCCCTCTGGCTTCGTCGCATCCTACTTCTCCCCAGTCCGGCCAAAATACACCTCAAGCAAACCACAATCAAAATCCTCAGCAGAATGCACAACATAACCACAACCTAAACTCAGCCGCTGTTAGTAATGGATTCCCCATTCGTCGCCCGCCTTCGCCGTTCGGATCCGTTGCTGTTGGAGATTGTCCCCAGTATAGCGAAGGTTTATGCCTGGATGTACGGAGTTACCCTTCGTAAGTATAATTCGTCCGAGGAGAATACATGATAATGATATTCTATACACCTTAGCGAAACGATTCTGAACATGCTTCATCGCAACAAACCGGTGGTTGATGCTATGTTGGCTGAAGTCCGGAGTCAAAGCGCAGATGATTTGATTGAAGGCGTTTCTTCCGCCCAAGAAAGACAGTATAATCGCGCCCATTACTTTGGCAATAGGTAAAGATACTATTATTGCTTGCCGATCTGTTAGCTCACGGCTGTTTGTGTAAAATTCTTGAAGGCGACAAGATGGAAATGACCAAGAGCAGCGTGATTTTGCATCGGATGGCGGATTTTTGTGTCCTTCGGAAGTTACTTACGGACGCCCTAAGCGTGCATTGAATTCCAAAGGAGTGTGGAAATATATTATCAATATGGGCGATTATACGCAAACTTTGCGGTTAGAAAAATGCCTGTAAGCATTAGTTTACTTTTTTATACATCATAAGCCAGTTTTTGCACTGTAGGTCACCTGGACACAGCTGCAGTTACGTTTCACCTCATTACCAATCCCAGTGTTCGCAAGTCTATAATTATCATCGGTTGTTGTCTTGGGACGAACAGCGCGGTTTACACGTCGATATCTACAAGGTAGATTTATCGCTGTATGTTGGTATATAATTACTAATGGAATAATTTTTTTCTGATGTCAAGATTCCTACGTGCTGTAGTTGTCATATTGAAGGATATGCTCATTCATACCCACCGTTCAACAGAGACCAAGGCACTTCCGCGACACAACTGGTTGATAGCACAAAAAGCGTTAATGCTCCTAAATCTAAGCCTATTTCTTCGTCTTCGCCGTTTCCGCAACGGAACCTGATTTCCGCGAAAGCTTCACAATCAGACGACACGCAATCCTTTGCTCCCAGTTTTGCTAATGGTTTCGATACTAAAAAAATCGAAGCTTTTTTCACAGAACAGTTCGCTGACTTTCCTACCTTTTCTCAACCGTCACAGCCAAAACGACGAGGTGACAATAGCACGGAATTAATACTAGACAGTAATGCTGAAGATAACCCATTGGTTAGTAACCGTGAAAGGTAACAATGATACTTCGCATCAATTTTTTTTTCGTAACACTGGACGATTAATGCTGACATTTATGGTTGTAATTTTAGAAACAAGGTTAGCCGCAAAGAAAGCAATGCAAAAGCCAAAGTGAACTATGATTACCACCCGATTATTGACTTCTTCCAGCCCTACGTCTCCAACGACAGCAACAAACGCTCAAAGGCAACCAAATAAAATTTAGCTTAGAATTCAGACTACGTGGGAGGAATTAAGGTCAGTATTAACTGGAGTGAAACGGTATCACGTAGACATCTTGTTGTTATCACAATGCAGTGTGAAAGAAGGCCGAACAAAAGAACATGAAATTCAAAAAACAAAACGAAAAAAAACTAGGTGTTTGTTGTTTGTTAAGTTATCAAGAGAAAACTTTTGGCTCTGTGTAAAACTCTGCGTCGCTTAGAGTGGAAAGCGCAGTAATAAGTTGGAAAATGGAGAGACTACAGTGGCACGGACTTATTGGGCTCCTTTGCCTGAGTTGGGGTTTTGGGTCGATTGAGGGCCTCGAGAAAACGAGCTCAACCACGGGGTTTGTACCTTACAAATACTTTATCGAAGTGAAAAAGAAGTTTAATGACGAAACTCATCCGAGCCATCCCAAATTTAAACCATGGGACAAAGACGAACTTACCGAAGATCAGAAACGTAGGCTGATTGCCTTGGATATTAAAAAGAAAGTGGAAATCTACGTCGAAGAAGGCAACGAAGAACAAGAATATGACCACAAGGGCCATGATAAACACGAGACAGCCTTTGATCAACCGAATTACTACCAAAACCCTCCTAGCAATGTCATTCCCGAAGCATCGCAAAGCAAACCACAGCGAGTCAATCCGCCAACAGCTTCCAGTACACCGCAAACCAATAGACCACCTGTTCCGCTATTGCAACAGAACAATAATTCTCCTTCTGTGAATACTTTCTACGATGAGTTTATTCGACGCCATAAGACTTTCCCTCTAGCCGGCGCATTCTCCCAAACTGACGAATCGGTTGTCTGTCCGGAACCATTTCGTCGAGATTTTCCTGGACCCAAAGACCCTGCTTTACAACGGCCCCGAATTCAAGGCGTAGGCGATACCGTAGAATGCCTTCGTATAAAATATTTTGGTGCTAACCCGTTGGATGATCGAATTTTTGAACAGTTTCGGCGATATTATCCTTGAAATTTGAATTGAATGTAATTTGAATGTATTGAAAT
Organism: Lepidurus couesii; assembly: GCA_022832235.1. Lineage (NCBI taxonomy): Eukaryota > Metazoa > Arthropoda > Branchiopoda > Notostraca > Triopsidae > Lepidurus > Lepidurus couesii. The sequence goes on from JAGJRP010000699.1 coordinate 10,818, forward strand.
GTGAAAGTTATAAAACCTGCTGGTTCACGGTTAAACCTGTCTATAATTTTCCTTAATTATTTGAATGTCTTATGGTTCAGGGTATTTAGTTATTAGGCTTGGCTATCCCCAAGCTCATTCCTTAGTACCACAACTAACCGAGCAAGTTTGAGGATTTGAATGGGAGGTATTTGTGGCTACAGCCGATTAAGGTAAAACTAGAGTACAAGACAGTCGGCCAAGGTGAAAGACTAACGGGAAAGGACTGTTGTTCGGCCATAACGTTGTCGGCGATGTGCAGATGGAAACTCCCAAACCGTCGCTTAAATATTACCTCAAGCAAATCAAATATCCGGTTGGTCCAACTTTGGGAGGCTTACCCTCGAGTTACCTGGCCAAAGCTTTTCCTTATGGAGGAGAAACTTATGCTATTTGTCCAACTGACATTCAAGGCTTTTGTGGGAAAAGTAAAAGTGGGAAAACAATTCTAGCGAAGGCTTTTTCAACACTAAAAAGGAGCTATATTTTCTTCTATTCCTTGTCCATTTATAGGTGAAGTTGGAAAAGGGTAGTCAGTCGTGAGGAAGAACCGTCACATTTTGATGATATCTGGAGAAATCGCATCGCGACCACCAAAGCATGAAGTTTTCCAAAATATTAAATTTTCCTTTATCGCCTTATAAGCAAATAGTATTTTTCCGGTATTCAATACTTGAATGAACAGAAAATACATTACAGTCTGGTTTTCCTTGTAAGACTTTTCTAATCTTATTCTCTCCAATATTCTTTTTTTTTACTTTCTACATATCCCATATTTACAGCATTTTCCTTTAGCCGGCAGCGTCAGGGCTATAAGAAATAAAGAAAAATGGTACGACTGTCTGTCGTGCGAGAATAAGGAGTATGGAAAAGCTAAGGACAATTGGCTACGCTCTCCTTATCTTCCATGTATATTGAGCCTGGGGAAACTAATGCTGAATCAGCATCCAGAAACATAAGAACGCAACTTAATTACAAGGTAGGGGGACAAAAAGCGAGCAAACACGTTATTCTATTCCTCGGGTGGAATAATGTTTGCCTCACCATCCCCCTTTTTTATCTGGAGCCAAACTAGGAGTCCTTCTTCAGGGAAAACTTTCACTTTCACTCACCTTTTTTTAGTGATAGTAATTCAGCCTAAGACACATAAAGCGTTCAACCGTGGGATTGGCCAAGCCGGAGGTATCTGCCATTGGGTAGCATAGACACACCTCTCAGACGATGGTTTCCTATATAAGCCATCCTTTGCTACCGAAAAGGCATCCACAAGTCAGCTGCCTGCTCAAGAAGATCGAGTCTCCTCCAGATCTACCTCCTAAACAAATATGGCATCCTTCAAATTCGTAAGTTTTACTTGTCGATAACTTTGCACTTTAAAAGATATTCATAATATTTTGTACAGGCGTTGCTGGCGCTTTGCGCTGTAGCAGCGGTCAGTGCAACCAAGAGCAAGGGTGGCGATTCTTACGGTTATGGTGCACCCACGTATTCATCTTATGCTCCCGGTAACATTGAAATAACTCCTACATGTACTTAATATTTACGCTACTTTTTGTCTTCTTTTGCTAGCGAGTTACGGTGGCCATGGAGGCTATGGCGGTGATCAAGGAGGCTATGGCGGTGACCATGGAGGCTATGGCGGTGACCATGGAGGCTATGGCGGTGACCATGGAGGCTACAACACCTACGCTGCTCCTTGTAAGTTTTTCCGACCTTAAACTGAATGAATGTAAGTATAACACTTTTTATCCTTTTTTTCCTCAATTCTAGCTTACTCTTCTTATGGCTCGACCGGCGGTAAGGGCAAAGGTAAGGGCGGTTCCAGCGGTGGTTATGGAGGTAATGGCGGTTATGCTCCCTGTAAGTATTTTTTGCATAACATCAATTCAAATCGTACACAAAAGAAATGTTTCTGCTTTATTTTCAAGCTTATGGCGGTTCCTATGGTGGCAGCAGTGGAAAGGGCAAGGGCGGCAAAGGCGGCAATGGAGGTTATGGCGGCTATGGTGCCAGCAGCTCCGGCAAAGGCAAGGGCGGCAAGGGTAAGGGAGGTGGTCAATCCTACGGATATGCTGCACCAAGCTATTCCGCTCCGTCTTACGGATATTCGGCTCCAGGTAAATTACTCTATATTCTCATGCGCAATACGCATTTCCAATTCTATTTGTATTGTATTGTAGTGCACTCATATTCCTCCTACTCAGCCCCATCTTATTCCGCTCCAGCATACGCCGCTCCAGCGTACGCCGCTCCAGCTTACGCTGCTCCAGGTATACGGAGATTTTAATTGCTTGAGAAATACTAACTCCGTCCTTTCTTTGCAATATGTAGCGCACTATGCTCCATCCAGCCACTCTGCCTATTGAAGTGTAAATTGTCTGTAACTTATCTGCTCATCGAAATTTCGAGTCTTTACAATAAATTTCCTTATTTCACATATGTATAATACGAGGATGTGTTTCCTTATTTGAATGCTCTTTATTCCCTTATTTATACAGATTTAATACACAAGAGATTGTCGTTTCCTTATTTGCATAGTTTTAGGCGAACGGTTTCTATGAACGGTCACTTTCTCAAGGAAGTGCCCTTCTTTATTATTTTTTCGTAAAAAGTAATTGGAAAGTAAGTAAAACCTTTCTTTCATACGGTTAGGCGTGCAGAACAGAAATCAGAGCTTGTATCACTTAATATATGACTCCAAGAGAAAACCCTTTCTGTTATTACCCGTTTTGTGTTTTAAGATTTTCTTTTCTGTCCTGATTTAGGATAGACAAGCGAAAGTGAAAATTCCACTCCCAAGAGCCTTATTTAGTTATGAGCCATTGAGCTCTCGGGAGTATGCCCAAGAATAAGGAAATTGCGTGTGTAACGACCTAACGAGTTTGGGCTTACGGCTTTTATGTCATTCATTAACTCACGCATGTACTATAATCCTTGTATTGTATTACATAAGCCGTGATAATATGCGACAGAATAGGGAGAGCGGATGCCAGCTTTACGTTGTTATACATCCACACCCTTTGCCCTTTAGCAGGGAAAAGCGAAAGGCCAAGTTTCTGTTTTCCCTTTCGTTTTCACGTGACGTTGTAGCTTTCTTCTGTACTACCATATGCCATCGCATTTACACAGAGGACATTCAGACGCTCTATGCAAATCGAACTTGTTTTTACACAAGCTCCTCCCATAGTCTATCCAATCTCATTTTCTACCGATTTGCCTTGACCTCAAAAACCATCGGGTCCCATATAGTATTACGCACAGTACTCCGAATAACCTTTCGGCACGTATAAGGAATATTTTTGTTAATACCTATGCCGAATACTGAAACTATTTTTTCCCGGCGTGATTAATTCTCAGTTATATTTTGTCAATACTGCTCAACAAGTAGCACGTTTTTTGTTTTATTTGAAATGAAAATTTGCACAATGTTAGCAAGTCCAAGGTTTTTCGGATTAAAAGAATACAAAGTTGCTAGAGTGTTGGCATCATTGTCCTAGTGCAGCGTCGTGAAGCGTATCAAATGGGTTGCTTACAATCAAGATAGATCGTACAATCCAGGTCATGGAACCGAAAATAAAGTAATTGTCAACTCACCCTCAGTGTGTGTACCTGGTATGAGCCATCACAAAGTGATTTTTTTTTTCGTTCAAGACCACGAAAGTAAAGGAGTAGTTTACCTTTACGGTGTTCTTGTTCTATATAACGCTCTAATGAATTTAACGAGTATATAAGCCCCTTGAACTCCATCAAAAAGTATCAGTCTTACGGAATCAGTTCAGAGACAGTGCTCAAACAAACATGCAAAAAGTAAATACTGAATTCATACAACGAAATACTTACGTCTTTTTATTATCTTGTTTAAACTAATCGCTCATGCTTTTCTAGTTCGCTGTTATTTTCTTGGCCGCTTTGGCTTGCGTCGCTCTCGCTGAAGACGCTGAAGTAAACGACGACCTGGCCACCGCGGAATCGAGCTACAAGCACGCTGGACACGTGGCTTACAAGCCGGTTCATCAATACGGAGGCCACGGACTTGGACATGCTGGAGGACTGGGCTACAATAACCACGGTAAATTCTTCTTTCCAATAAATAGTAGACTATTTATTATATTTCATAAAATTGTTAGCCTCTGGTTACGGTCATGCCGGAGTTGGACACGTTGGTTACGGACATGCCGGAGTTGGACACGTTGGCTATGGAAACGCTGGTTACGGACACGCTGGCCCACATGGATATAAAAATGCCGGGCACGTTAATGGCGGTAAAATTGACTCAGACCAAAATTCAGCAAAAATATATTGATACATTATTAGGTTATGGTCCTGCCGCTGCTCCATATAAATTCGCTTACGGTTACACTGCTGGCGGTCATCATGGCGGAAATTACGGTCACCATGATGGTTACTAAATTCATTAAAGCAACAATTAATAGAATCTGACTCGCCTTAACTTATATCCCTCCTATTATTGACAAATATACGGTTTATATCCTAGAAATCAACTCTTACGGATACTATAGTGTTTGATTTTTCGTCGTAAATAAAACCATCGCTATCTTTGTAAGCAATTCGCACTCCAGTCGTATCCGAGAATGAACCAGATGCAGATCGCGGTTTACACCTTTCACAAAACGCCGGCGCTTTGAGAGCCGCTAAAAGATTTGTTGTTTGCATGTTTGCCTTTGCGTATGTTGACTGAAAATTAGCTGTTCTAATCTCAGAGTTAACAAGGTTTAATTAATATGGATCAATATTCTAACAAACAAGGGATGTGGCCAAGGCGGAATGGTAAGTTTTAATGTTACTTCATGTTCATTGGTTCATTTTCATCTTCATGTTCATTCTCATTGTAATTGAATTCCGAATCGAGCTTCGAGGTTTTACAGTTCTGCCGCGTCTTGGTGGTTCATTTAGGTTTGACTTGCTTGTCTTACGTTACGTGTACGTCTCCAAAATGGTAGTGTTTTCTAGCCTTTAAACTCTTTACTATCGTTTTTATCTTCCAGTCAGTCAGGGTGGTCAGAACAATAATCCGGTTGGACTGCTTGCTATGCAGCAGCAGCAGCAGCAGTCTCTTAATCAAGCACAAATTGGCCAAGCTTCATTATCGCAGCAATTAAACCAGCAGTATGGACAATTGGGTCATATTCAACTAGGCATCAATCAAGTTCAGCTAAACACTTCGTCAAACCCAGCTCAGCTTCCTCAGTCACTGGGAGTCGGGGCTGGACAACTAGCACAGTCCCTGTCGCAGTATGGACAAGTTCAGGTCAACCAGGCCCAAGTTTCTGGTCTAAACAATGCTGGACTGAATCAACAACCCCTTTTCCAGACGGGGCTTGGTTTGGCACAGGTACTGTAGTCAGGTGTTTCTCAGGTGGTTTTTGATTTTTCTGTTTTTGATAGGGTATTAACTTGCAGCAAGGAAGTCTGCTACAGCAACAAACGGTACACCAGGCTAATCTTATGGGAAATACGCTTGGCAACACCGTCAGTCTTGCATCTACCATTCCTACTCAAGTTACCAATCTCTTGAAATTTCCCAAGCAAGGGTTATATTAAACACGTTTCTTGTTGTAGGGCCTGAACTATGCCCAAAATCGCAATATGCAGCAGCAGCAGCAAGCAATGGGTGGGAGCTTTGGAGGTTCGGAAATACCAGGGTTATTGCAACAGCAGCACGCATCGCAATCCCAAACAAAACAAAGAGTTTTTACTGGGACCGTCACTAAGTTACATGACACGTTTGGATTCGTCGACGAAGACGTCTTTTTCCAATTCAAGTATATGGGTATTATATCATTCGTAATAAAATTAATTATTTTGTTTGTAGCGTTGTAAAAGGAGCGCTTCCACGCTTGGGAGATCGAGTATTGGTGGAGGCTAATTACAATGCTAGTATGCCTTTCAAATGGAACGCCTCTCGAGTCCAACTGTTGGGATCACAAGGCCAGAGTAACATGTCGCAAGGGCAGCCCAGTGGTTTTGCTAACGTAGGACAGTATGGTACTAACGCGAATGATCCGCGGAACTCCGCAAACGCTAGAGGCTACGCAAGTAGTGCCCAAAACTACAGCACAGCTCCGCAACCAGGTACAAACAGGAAAATCCAAATGAAAAATTGGTTTACGTGATTTTTTCTTTTGTTTTTATGAAGAGTATAATCGCCCAATGCCCCCAGCAAGGAGACCCATGGACAGACCGCGAGATCGTGATATGCGGGAAAGAGAACGTGACAGGGAAAGGGAGAAAGATCGTCCTATACGAGATTTGTCACGTGATAAAGATAGCAGGGATGACCGCGAAAGACGTGAAGTACTGTCTATTAGTGTGAAAGTTATATTTAGTACTTTTTTAACAATTAATTTTGTCAGAGAGAACGCCGGGGAAGGGACAATGCTAGCCGGAGTCGCAGTCCTGCATCTCGTAAACGAAGCCGTAGTCCAAAACTACGTAGCCGTTCTCGATCACGTTCTCGGTCTCCACCACGCCGTAAAACTAAACTGGCTCCACGCTACACAGTACAAGTAATCATGCGCTTCTCTCAGCTGTAAGTGAGTTTTTACGACCTTTTCTTTATCCCAGGTTCCTAAGGTATCTTTGGACGCAAAAGAAGCTAATATTCTGGACTTAAAGCGTCGATACGGAAATTTGTACATACCGTCAGATTTCTTTTTGACTCAAATGCCATGGCAAGAAGCCTTCCCTGCTTATCAGCCTTTGGATCTGGATAAAGCATGTGCTTTCCATATACTGAGCAAAGAAGTAGCAGGACCACTTAATGATGTGGTGTTGGAACCCGAAGATGCGAATTATACTTACAGCGCAAAGGTAAAACTTGGCTTTTCTTTCAATTTAACCTTATTGTGACTGAATTGCGTGAAGAAAAATGGATTAAACATATTGTGTTCTTTTTTTGTGTCAGGTAATGCTATTAAGCTTACCGCCGTTACAGGAAATTTATCGTTCGGTCTGTGGAAATAATTGCGACAGCGCTGAGGAAAAAGTCCATCCAGCACGCTTAATTCGTTTCTTGGTTGGTCTCCGAGGTAAACAAGAAACCATGGCCATTGGCGGGCCGTGGAGTCAATCACTGGATGGTCCAAATCCTGAATCTGAACCGGGAGTGCTGGTCAAAACTGCTATAAGAACATGCAAAGCACTAACAGGCATTGATTTGAGCCATTGCACCCAGTGGTAAGTTAACTTTCCACGTGATGTTTGTTTATTCTCCCATTTTGTTGTAATATTGAACAACCTTTATCCTTCATTCCTAAAAACATAATAATAATGGTAAAACATAGGTGCCGCTTCCTTATAATATCTCAATTTCCGTTGTTTCTCAATGTATCTTTTTTTTAAAAAAACCTTATCTTTGTACTGGATACCTTCGGGAAGTTGCTGCCCTCGTCTTATCACATTATCGTATTATGGTTTTGGTATTGATGCAATAATTTGTTCCTGATGGCACAGGTATCGTTTTGTGGAGATACATTACCGACGCGGAGAATCTACCCACAAAGGTCGCACTATCCCTCCACGGCGTGAGACTGTCGTCATTTTCTTGCCGGATATTTGGAGCTGCTTGCCCACTCATTTGGAGTGGCAGAGTCTTCAGCTTTCTCATCTAGAACAATTTGAACAGAAAACGAGTATTCCTGCTGGCGGGGTTTATACCATCAGTTCTTCTCAACCTGCTCCTGCTTCTACTGATATTGAGCCTCTTACGACCTTAACTCCAACGACGACACCCGAGGAAGAAGCAGACAACAAGGCATCTTACTCTTTTACCTTTTAGTTTTGACTTCCCAGTCACTATCGAATAGTATCCATGTTTTGTGCGACATGCAAACTCTCCTGCGAAAGAGTTGGCGTTTCTTTTTGTGATCGAATTAGCATTGAGAGGCGAAGAAGGAAAAAGCCGAGATTTTCTTGTCAGTGAGCTGATTATCAAAGCATGATTCGCCAGCAAACCTCTGTGCTCATAATTTCTAGACTTCATCGGATTGCTTCCTTACACGAATCTTATTTTCCTTTCCAGGGAGATGAGGAGATGGAAGATTCGGAGCCAATGGAGCCCAAGAAAGAACCAACTCATTACTCGGTTTTGGATACTAAAACTATGAACGTAAGCTTAACACTATTTTTTTTAATTACTCTCGACTGATATTTTCCGTTTTTTAGGTTGCTGAGCTAAGAGCAGAGTTAGAAGTTCGTTCTCTTACTTGTAAAGGCCTGAAATCCCAGTTAGTTGCCCGGCTTAACAAAGCGGTGAAAAGCGAGGCTGAACAAGAGGAGCAAACCGAACTGAAAGGCGAAGAACCTGAGGTCAAGGATGAAATTGACCGAGAAGTACCACCTCCTGCCCCGGAAATACAAGTAAGTATTTGCCACCGTTAGAATTGTATTATCATTTTGTCCTTTACCTTCAAAGCTTTTACCTGGTCCCGTTGAAAACAAGCCAGAAAATCTGGCGCTGAAAAAGCCGTACAAGTTGCCTGATACGCCACATATTTTAGTTTATCCTTCGAAAACGGCCAAAGGAGGTAAACTGGAATGTACGGTTATGAGTCTCTCTTTGTTGCTTGACTACCGACAGGAAGATAATAAGGTAACGACAAAGGATTTAATTTAATTTAAATGGGGCTCTACAAACAGTAGATTTTTTTTTTTTTTTTTTTTTTTTTTTTACAGGAACACTCATTCGAAGTTAGTCTTTTCTGTGAGCTTTTCAATGAGATGCTTTTACGTGATTTTGGATTCCGTATTTACCGAGCTTTGCATGAAGCCCCAGATGCAGCAAAAGGGGACAAGGATGAAAAAGTAAAGGAAACTGGTATTGTACAGCAAACAAATAATGACCAAAATGTAGGATAAAAAACGGGATAAAACCAAGAAAAAAGACAAGAAAGAAGATTGCAAGGAGGATAAAAAAGAGACCATTGGAGATAGTAAAGATGAAGCGCTGGGTAGTAGTGACGAATCCAAATCTGTGGAAATTGAAGTAAGATTTAGCTTTTTGATGTTTTTAATGAGCTCTTATTGTGTATTTTGCAGGAATTGAAGGTGAGAAAGGGAGTTGATTCGACCACAGATAACAGCTTGCTGTTGGCTGGATCGTATTTTGATTTGGGTCATTGTGGCTACATACTGGATAAGGATTTGGAAGAGATCTTGTATACTTTGGGATTAAACTTATCCCGAGCACAGGTCAAGAAGCTAGTTCAAAAAGTGTCGACCAAAAGTGGCTTTAATTACCGCAACGTTACAGAGAGCTCTAACCCTAGCGCAACAGAATGTGACAGGGTTAGTGCATTGCTTCAAGAATTAGCCGCAGGTATACAAGTAGTCAATTTTTACCTACAGGATAGACAATTTTTTTTCCCATACGTGGTCTAGGTAATAAAATTTCGGTATTGTCTCCCAAAGAGACGGTTGACATGGGCTCAACCAATGGGAAGGCACCGGGTATTGTTTCGTACAAGGGAAGTGTGGTTGACGTTGAGCAGCTTCTTTTGAAATTGGAGCGTTCGGAGAAGACTCGTTACAGCACCGAAAATCGACTGCGAGAACTGGAGGCTGAGCTAGGTAAATTGAGGACCGGAAAAGAAAAACTTGGGATATTTAAAATGTTCTCCTATTTTCTGTAGAGGAAACTAAATCTATGGCCACAGAGAAGACTTCTGCTTTGCAGTCGATTACGAAAAACTTTCAATCACAGCAAGAAAAACTAAAAGCTTCAGACGCCAAAATTATTCTTTTAAAAGTAAGTTTGGTTGTCTTAACTACAGTGCTGGAATCATTCTTTATCTTGTTTTCTAGGAGGAAGTGGGTCAATTTGTAGAAGCCGTTAACCGAATTCATGACATCACAACTACTTTAAACAAACGCAAAGACGGGCAAACTGTTGCTATAGATGACACGCCTGTTTTAGTTAAAGAGGACGCCAGTGATTTAAAAGTTGAAGCGGATATTTCTGGTCTCAATGAATAACCGTATAGTTTCTTTTATTGTGGTGTGCCTAGTGAAAATCATGGTAACGCTAGCGGATTTAGCTAGATTTAATAAAGCAAAAGAAGTACGATGGTATAACTGGCATTGTCATTCGTTTCTTATTTCTTAGCGCAGAAGCGGATTTTTGTTTGTAATTGATTTTGGCTGAATCATTCAAACAGCATGAGAGGATTACAGGTGTGCTGGATTACTCTAATATGCAAAGTGGCATGTCAAGTCATTCAAGGGAGACAATCCCGAGGGTCGTTAGCGGGTGCTTTCACAATCGATGGGACGACGGTATGGGACTGTTGAATTTGTCCGTACCTTCCAGTATTCTTGTCTGGTTTACGCGAAGTTGTACGTCGTGCATCTTTGCATGATGTTTAAGCAAGAACAGCAATTTTTTAAGAGAAATTTAAAGTCTTCTTCCGTTCAATGGGAAGGAAGCCTTTTCAGAGTTCGGCGAATACGAAGGAGGACTAGTCGGATCCACATGGAGAAAAAAGTCGGCTTTATGGCCATTACTAAAGATTGGCTTTTGTCGTCGAGTATGCACGGTTTAAAGTACATTGCTGAAGACGGAAGACACTGGATTGAAAGGTCAAAACAAATTCGCTTACTGTATTTGCATCCGTGTTATTTTTTTTCTCTAGGATTTTTTGGATAATATTGTTTTGCTGCTCTATAAGCCTTACGGTTTGCTTGACCATGAAAATGTGGGAAAAATGGGAGGATTCCCCAGTGTACACCGCGTTGGGTTCAACTTCTTACCCAGTTCGCGATATGCCTTTCCCGGGGGTTACAATTTGTAATGTTAACAAAGTCCTCAGGTCCAAACTTGTTGATTGGCTAGATAAGTACGACTTTGCGGTATGCCTATATTTCTGTTTGATGCTTTTGTTCCCTAGAAATAACCGGAGCGTTACAGATGAAACGACGTTACGAAATATCGCCGAGTTAATTGTCGCTGTAACCAGTCCTCGGGATATGTCCAGCGTTGAAGTCAGTAAGCATGAAAAAATCATGGGGCAATTCAATTTAACTGGTGATGACGTCTTAGTCTTAATGAAAGAGGTACAGGCTTGTAATTACTTTCATTGTTGTTTTTCAAAATGTATGTTTATAAGGTGGCTCAACCCTGTGAAGACATGATTCAAATGTGTACTTGGCAAGGAAATATGAGTTGTATTGAACATTTCCATTTGTGGCTCACCGACAGTGGATATTGCTGCGTTTTCAATTCTTACGATCCCGCGGAAAGGATGAAAACCCTAGCCAGGTATACATATACTAGAGCAATGTATATCATGAGAAGCGTTATTTGCCTAGTGGGCGCAATGCCAACACTTCAAATTGGTACGTACTTGGTACTTCAGAAGGGGTTAGCAATGGGTTGACACTTCACCTACAGCCGGATATCTCCGAATATATTGTTACTTCTGCAGCCTTCATAGGATTTCAAGTACAAAGTTTTCCTTAACGCGTTTTATTCCTTTTCTGGAAACTGAGTTGCAGGTCCAAATACATCATCCGGAAGATATTGCTGAGCCAGAAGAGAAAGGATTTCCCGTCAGTGAAAGCACGGAAGCCTTTGGTGCTATTAGCGCATACCATATTTCCTCTACAAGAAAGATCAATTCCGTATCTCTGTCTGAAAGGATGTGCTTTGTATACGATAATAACGAAGCACGGACTCTTCATTATTTTACTAATTACTCCTTGATTAATTGCTTCGCGGAAAGCTTGAGTTTCAGCGTGGAAGAAGCTTGCAAGTGCGTACCCTACTCCTTCGCTGTCGGAGAAGCCCGCGCCAGTGCTTGCAACATTAGTCAATATCCATGCTTATTAAACGTCGTACGTAAGTGGTTGAACCTTTTAAACAGCTTTGACCCCAAGATTTCAAATACCAAACGTTATTAGTTGATACAACGCGAAGTGATCCCATAGCTAGAAAGTGTTTGCCTACTTGTGAAGATACATTCTTTAACGTGGATGTGACTTATGGGCTCATAGCGGATGCCTTCTTTGAGCCAGACAAAAGGTACAGAAAAGCTCGGCGGCAGTTTTCAAATTAAACTCTGTCTCGTTTTTTTACAGCTCAAATTTAATGCCTTCTAATCAAGCCATTTTACATCTTTTTCATCAAAGTCGCTTCGGGGTGAGTTACATTACGGACGAGCTCTTTGGAGTTTCAGATTTCGTTGGTAAGTTCCGTTTCTATGCAGATATATTTTAACAGATATTGCGAAATATTTTTCTCCTTCTAGCTGCTTCTGGCGGAAATTTTGGATTGGGGTTCGGGTTCAGTCTACTGAGCGCGATTGAAATTGTGTATTTCTTTACAATTCGTTGGTTTTTCGTAAATTGGCCACCTTTTTTCCTTTCCAAACGCAAAACCGTCCCTACATATGACCCAACACAAAAACAATCCCGTCTTGCTGTTATCAATTTAGATTTCAATACCGAGATCTAAAGAACCATGTGTAACAGAAATCGTGCCATTAGTAGTTGTTTTGTATAATTGGGTAGACCCTTTAATATTTAACTAATTCACCTGTCCCATACACTATTCAGTATGCGATGTCTTTCACTTTTTCCTTACATGTACTTATCTCATGGATGACATTTCTGAATAGAGAGACAACATAACGAGCTGATGCAAATTTTATCAATAGCGAGGGCAGAAAACAAAAAAGTCCACACCTATTACAGTCTTGTTGTTTTTTCCTTAACGCAAAGACTGCGGGAAAGACGAAGTCCTGGTCATTTTATTATTATTTTCCGCCAAGTAAAGACAAGTTCGAGCGTTATTATTCTCTCAATAATGGGGTCAAATTTCGTGAAAATAAGCAAGCAATACTTTTTAAACAGTTCCGTTCATGGACTTAAGTATATTGCGGAAGAAGGACGGTTTCTTTGCGAAAGGTAATACGACTTGCAATTAAATTATACCGGCTTCTATATCTTGACGTTGTTTACACAATTTCAGGCTCTTATGGTTGGTACTGTTCGTTGCCGGACTCGTGGTTTCAATCTATTTCACAGAAAAGTTGTGGGATAAATGGCAAATGACACCGGCTTATATTGGATTGAACTCTACTTCGACACCAGTCTCCGAGTTGTTTATGCCAGCGATTACCATATGTTCTGTATTTCAAGAAGGCGGCCATTTTAACAGTCACAGAACCCAGATTTTGAAAAATGTATCGAACGGTACAAACTTGGATGAGGATAGAAGGTGAATCTTCTTCTAAAATAAGTACACCATTCTAACAAGTTTGAGACAGGTCCTGGAGTGCATGGAAAAACGTTGCGCGTGGATTGACTACATCGGACGAGAGTTTTTTGGCTAACTCAGAAACCATCTTGAAGGAATACATGGTTTCCAATAATATGAGTCTAGAAGAGGCACGGCTTGCCATAATCAGTATCGCCAAATTAGTATATTTTAAACTTAGTATAACAATGTAACAATTTGGTGTGCGATTGCAGATTGGAATATCATGTGGTGACATATTGGTATCTTGCTCTTGGCGTGGTAAAAGTGTGGATTGCTCACAGTTGTTCTCCAAAGTTCGTACGGATGGTGGGTTTTGTTGTGTCATGCAGGAAATGAAACTTCAACATACGGAAATAAACCCCAGGTACACCCAAAAATTAACTGAGACGTTTGAAAGTAGACCCTCAAATTTTCTTGCCTATTATAGCAATAATTGGGTCAGTTTTTCTTTCTTGACCAATATCTCCGCAAGCCTGACATCTCCGTAACGCTTATATCCTCCATACTTATTTTACTTTAACCTTCTTGTGTTAGTAACTCGGACGAGCCCAAAATTTCTAACTTAAGCCAACTTTTGAGCCCAATAAGTGCTGGAATTGGATCTGGTTTGACTGTGACCTTACGGAAGGCTTTTCAACCTACCCCTACTCTATTGAACTTCGCTTCATTCTCTTTTGTAGGTTACAAGGTAAGTAGTGGAGAAAATGAGCTCCCAGTCCATTAGCTTTATGAAAAGGATTTGTGTGCCTATAAAGTCGAATGTGTGGCATAGGCGATTTAATAGAAATTTCTATAGATTTTATACTTTTATAGACTTTTTAATAGGTTTTTATAGATTTCTTAATGGGTTTTAATAGATTCCTTTTATATTTTACGTTTTCGTAAACAAAGTTGTATTTTAAAGGTTTTAGTGCATTCGCATGAAGAATACCCTGAAGTTAACGAACGAGGTTTTGCTGTGCCGACCCAAAGCGAAACGTATGTCAAAATTAATCCATTCGTCGTGGGTACGACGGAAGCTGCAGCTGCATTGCCGGTCACCGAAAGGAAATGTTACAACGCTGATGAAAGAAAGTTGAGAATATTTGGGCGGTACAGCTTGCCTAATTGTCTGGTAGAATGTTCCACATTATATACCATGGAAAAATGCGGATGTTGTCCTTTCAAATATGCCAGTAAGTTACTTTCGTTTAATGCCATCTAAACTGCTGAGAGTTTGTAGAGCCAAATGCCACAAATTTCTGCGACAGGACTAGCTCGCTGCGATGTATGAAAGCAGCGTTGGGTATAATACTAACATAAACTAGAGACATTTTGACGTTTTTTCTTTGTGCAGACGAAGTACGAAACAATCAAACTGGGCTTTGCGGAAATTGTCTGATTACATGTCAGCAAATCCTTTTTGATGTTAAAGTTGCCAATGTTCCGTCTCTCAGTCAAGCGTAAATAGTAATTAAGGGTTAGCTGAAATATAACAAAAATAAATTTAGAAATACTGTCTACTTCTATTTTCCCGAAGAGTCTATCACGGGATATATTCGAGACGTCATGTACGATTGGCCCGGCTTCATATGTAAGATACACGTACTGTCTTCTTTCTTTAAACCATATCCTTGTCTAAATTTCTGCTTTAGCTGCGGCTGGCGGACTTTTGGGATTAGGTTTTGGCTTTTCACTGCTTAGTGCTGCCGAGTGTGTTTACTTCTATACCTTTCGTTGGGCTGCTGAAAATTAACTGGCCGTACATGCTACATGAAAAGTGCTATGTAAGATAATATATACCTATGTGTTGCCCACCTGTACTGCTATTTTTGTGTGTGCAATTATTGCATTCTAAATTAATAAATCAATAAATTCGTGCTCTTCACTTCGACATATTAAGTGCTTTGGGTGCATATGTTATATATCATCTAAGAGCCTTTACTAACGACCACTATTAAGTGAAAGTTCTCCACTCTTTGTGGTGTTTTCTTTTAGCTTGTTATTTTGCAAGCAGAATACGAATGCTTTCTGAAAGAATCGAGGTAGTAAAGTCAATTAGTCCAGCTTTTGTCAGCTGACAAAAGCTGGACTAATTGACTTTGGTGCGAGTCAAACGAAAGAGAAAACCTTTTAGTCCATACACAATAACTGCCAAAATGTAGGAAGTAATTACCGGAGCAGGCGCCTGAAGTGGACATTCACTAATAGATCCTTTTTTGTCGTATAAAAATGGTAATGTTAAACGTAGAGAACCATAACTAACATAGATTGCGATGGGTGTATTACAACGGCTTAAGGAGTTCTCAAAGAACACTCAGATGCACGGAGTAAAGTACATCTTTCAAGATAACGTTTACTGGATTGAAAAGTAAGCTTAAAAATTAATAAGAAATATTATTTTACCGTGAAATTGAAGTTTCGCTGATCTAAGCTTTAACAATGACTCCACAGATGTATATGGGTGGTAATGTTTATTACATCTGTCACCATTGCGGGTTACTACGGGAAGGGTTTGCTGGATCTATTTCACTTCAACCCGTTCATTGTTTCCGTGTATCGAGCGAATGCACCAATTTCAGCACACAATTTCCCAGCCGTTACCGTTTGCAACGCAGAGCAATATTCAGAAAAGAAGTTCAATGACATACTAAATAACCTGGGGTAATCTACTAAAGTCAGTAAGATTCGATATGTAAAGAGTAGTACGTACAGTTACTCAAAGCACAGACACACCTTTCGAAATATGATGCAGTATACTTTGGGTGGGCTGAATCAATCCAAAAAGAGGGCTAACAGCAACAAATTTAAGGAATTAATTGGGAAGTTTAATCTCAGTGAAGAAAATCTACTGTACATTTTGCAGAAAGTAGGTACCGTTACTTATTTTATTATTTTTGACTTATGCGTTTTTATTGGATTCCTAGTCTTCTCAATCCTGTGCTGATTTATTACAGCTTTGTTCCTGGCAACACAAACAGTTTCAGTGCAGCCAGTATGCACAGGAGATCTTGACAGACGCGGGCTTTTGCTGCACGCTTAACAGTCAGCTTCTATTAAACAGGTCTTTATGCTAGATTAAAAAATAGCACGTCAATTTTAATCTTGTGAAGGAGATCGTATATCGAACCGGGTGACACTAAAGTAGTAGAACCGTCTCAGAATTCCAATTTGGAATTTCTAAAGCCTGCGAAAAAAAGAACCTCCAATAAATGGGCCAATAACTTGTTAGTATTCTAAATTATGAGCACGGCAGCCAATTTCTTAATATTTTTCAGTACTTTCGTACAAGACGAAAAGTTCTTCCTTGAAAAGACTGAAGCCGGGCAGAGTAACGGGCTTACGCTTATCCTTAAAGCCCCTATTGTATCGAAGCAGATTTTTAACCGACCCTTTGTTGGGTTTAGAGTAATATTTGTGGTTCTACCTATAAAGTTAGAGGAAATAATTATTACACCTTTTTCCAGATATTAATCCACAGTGGCGATAACTTTCCTCGAATGACGCATTCCGCATTCCCTGTCGGAGCTGGCCGAGTTAGTCACGTTGGTATTAGTGTTACCAGCGTTTTTACGACAGATGATGCATTGCTTTACTCGCCTCAAGATCGCGGTTGCTATATCTCATCTGAAAAGAAATTTCAAGGGACGAATGTTTATAGTATGAACAATTGTCTAGTGGACTGTCAAATAAACATTGCTCTGCAAATGTGTGCCTGTGTCCCGTACACCTTCGCAGGTATGACTCCAAGATTCGTTCCTAAGGAGTTATTTTTTTAATTTTTACTTTTATTAACAAATTCGTTTAGAGATCACTCCCTATAGGATATGTTACCCACATGAATATTCGTGCTTATTTAACGATAACTACAGTACTTCGACCGAGTTTCTAAACCCGTCATGTCCCGATTGCCGCTCTTCCTGCAATCGGACTCACTATCGTGCAGACGTTATATCTGAGTTCAGACTACCCGATCGTGGAGACGATGTAGCATTATTTAAGGCTAGTAAAATCAATCCTCCAATCCAAAGGTAAGTAAAGTGTTAATACTTAAGGTGAATAGTTAATTACTGCTGTTTACTTTCAGCAATGATTATGGAGTTATTCACATCTATTATAGCTCCCATTCTTCTGTCATCTATAAGCGTGACGTCAAATATGGCTGGGAAGATTTATTGTGTAAATTATTAGTTTCCTATTTTTCTTGCTTTGGGATTTAAATTCTGGAATATATTTCGCAGCTGCCATGGGAGGCTTGTTGAGCGTAGGCTTTGGAATGAGTCTTATTAACGCAGTAGAAGTTGTGTACTTTGCCACTTTGCGATGGATGTCGGGCTAGTGTCAAATTTGAAAGCCTATCCTCATTTCAACGCACATCCCATCCCCAACCCCGCACCCCCATCCATCCCTCACGTGAAAAATACACATGCACTAAAAATTCACTTAGCTTCTGAATATGCCACTCCAAACCTGACAACCGATAATTACGTATGTGAAATTTGGATAGATGTATTATGAATGCATAGTACGACACAGGCCTGTATATAAGCAAGCCTTCCGCAATATTTTTTCCATGGTTGTATTGTTGTTTTGAGATCATTCCAGTTTAACGCAAGATGTTGAACACGTTCCTACACTCCACGACTGTGCACGGTTTTAGGTACCTACTTCGAGAAGATGGTCGGTGTAGTAGAGACAGATTTGTTTGGCTGATTTTCATAACGTTGGCCCTGGGATCATCTAGCTTTTTAATAATGGAATTACTTGCCAAGCAAATTAGATCTCCTATTATTATTGCAGTACAAACCGTGACAGATCGAAGCAAATTTTTCCGCTTCCCATCAGTTACCATCTGCAACAACGAAGTTATTTTTCCTAGTCGACTAAAACGATTTGCGGAGACATACGGGTAATCTATATTATTTGGCTTACGTAAGTTAGGGGCTTATTTATTACTTTTCTTTTTTTTGGGCGTCGGGCGGGTGCTTATAGGTATAATACTACAGAAACAGAAATTATAAGTTCTTTAGCAAAAGACATGGTATTATCAGGGAAACAAGGCAACAAGACTACTACTCTTAAGCATCTGCGGCAGCTCAAATTGACCATGCATAATATACTCGCCTTAGTTAAAGAGGTAACGGCTCTATGTTTTCCTTAAAGTACACTAATTGTGTATTTTTGTATTTTCTTTCAGCATGCTCAACCGTGCTCAGAAATGGTTGATTACTGTACGTGGCAAGGTCGGCAGTTTCCTTGTAGCTCCTTTACTAAAGGGCATTTCACCGACATGGGTTACTTGCTGTACCATTGGTCGGGATGGGTCATCCACTGTTAAGTATGCATTTAGTCATTATATTCAGTTATCACAGGCAAACTTTATATTACCATACCATGCAAGGTATTTCATGCTCAAGTATAGAAGACAAGGGAAAAAAATTGGAATATTCTTGCAAACAGGGGCTGATGTTTGGGCTTCTGCATTGCTACATTAGTTTCTGATGAATAAAACCTCTTCGTTTTGACCGGTTCTAGGAAGCCTCAAAGAAAATTATTTTTCCCACATAAAAATGGCACGCTTAAACCTATCGAGATAAGGGAATCATTCCGTAGTGTTCATTTCAATACCACCCAGCAAATAAGCGTACTTGGCAATACCACTTCCGGAATTGGAAGAGGGTTAGTACTTTGGTTAAGGCCTTCTGAAGAAAGTGGTTCGAACCCCTTACTAAAGGTAAAAACTAAAACATTTGATACGGTATTCAACCTTTTTTTACAGGCGTTGGTCCATCATCCTAACGATCCGCCAAACATGCACCAGTGGGCGATTCCCCTCAAGACAGGAATGCAAACACTGATGGGCGTAAAAGTAACTCGCATTTATACAACGCAGACAGCTATTAGTTATCCTACCGCAGTCCGTAATTGCCTTTCGAAAAATGAGGGCTTACTATACGGTGGAGTGGAAGAGTACAGTGTAAAAGCATGCTACAGAAGCTGCATTCTTTACCGTAGTACCGCCAACTGTGGCTGCGTCCCGTATTACTACTCGGGTAACTTTAACGATTTAAAAAGGACTTATAGGACGTCTGCCTATGGGAGTTTATATGATTTGTTTAGAAATCTCAAACGCTAGCATCTGCTCTATGAAGCAATACGCTTGCATGCAAACCAGAATCAAATGGAACCCAAGTAAACTTGTTTAGCTTCTAGACCACCGCTGTAGGTGATTTGCTTTAGGTCTCCGCTCATTTAACCCTAAATGCACATCTTGCATACCGAGTTGCGAAACTACTGCCTATCATATATCAGTTAATGGGGCAACGTATATGAATTCGGATGCACTAATGTTCAAATTTCGCAATGGACAAGGGAACATGACTGTACTTGACAGGTGCTTGCTTTGAATTACGAGTTACGATCAGAAGACTATTTTAAAGTGGCCTAAATTAGAAATATGGCATTGTTTCACGTGTATTTGGAACGCGATTATTCCATAACCTACAAACGAGATGTGCTCTACGGTTGGAACGACTTGCTTTCTGGCATTGGAGGTCTTCTAAGTTTAGGAATAGGCTTCAGCCTGAATCATGTAACCGAAGTTATATACTTTATGACTGTGCGTCGCTATTTTGTTCGAGCCAATCCAGCAAATACAGCTTAAGGTCACATTTTGCCATTATAGGTAAATGAAGCACAACACAACAAATAATCTCATTTTTGGAACACGGAGAGAATTTATAAGTAAATCTGAAAGAGATAACTGTTAACTATTATTAGTTATGATAAGTTTTCTTCTTCAACCGAAATTTTTTTCCTCCAGTATGCGTGTCGGGCGAGTCGACTAGCGACACAGCGCCGGGCAACCCTCAATGCCGCGGTGTTGGAAATGTATCAATTTATCCCGCTAGAAATAATTTGCTTTACTTAATCTATAAGATAAGCTTGCTTTTTCACAAGGTAACAGGTTAATTTAGTGTTTTATGTGTAGTATAACTTTGATGTTTGGAGATGTTCGCATAATGTATACTTTTGGCAGAGTAGAAGCTTTTACAGCAATGAACACATGTAGGCTACTGGACAGATTTTTTTTTTTTTTTTTTTTTTTTTTTTAATTTAACCGGCGTAGGCTCGCGCCTATTGCCTAGGACTGTATTCTGGGTACGGTTGTGTACATTGTCACTGTTTAAAAATTACATAAGTACAAGGGTAGGGTGGGGTAGTAACAAGGTACAACCCCATGTGGGGAAGGAGGGTGGGGGGGTGTAGTAGCAGGTAGGGGAAAGGAGGCGGTTCCAATGGCCACCCTATCTGCATAAAACAACTGCCTGTTCGAAGAAGGACACGATTGCAGGGAAGGCTTTTTCTCTAGTCAAGATTTCATGGGTGTTGAAATGAATTTTTGACTTGCTTAACTGTCTCAGAAGGAGTGCCCTTTCTTTGTTGAGTCTTCGATAGTGGTAGAGGAGATGTATCAGGTCTTGTCTGGATTGATCTTGGCACGGGCAGTGGTCGGTATCCGTTTTTTTTATGCGTTTTAGGTAGCTCTTTGTGGGGAAATGCGTAGTCCTTAGTTGAATTATTTTTTAAATAATCGTTCTGGGGAGATTTACCTGTATAATTCCCCTATTTGTCGGGCCGGGAATCAGGTCATACAAGGGGCTAGGGCATGTCTTCCAATGATGTTTCCATTGTACTATTTATAGTGAACTGTCGATCATGTTTAGGGCAGCTTTTAAAGACTCCGGCGGGGATGGCCAAGCAGGCTTGTATTGCTAGCTGTCTTGCTCTCTCCGTGCACGTGGTGTAACGCTTGTGCTTCGGGTTATCGCAAGTGCTTGGCCAATTCCACCAATTTCTTGTGGCGTAGTATTTTAGCAGCGTTTTTTGCAGAGCCAGATCTGTAATGTATTTTAAGCTCGTAGAAACGTGGTCTTTATTCTCAAGGGCCAAAGGCGGACTGAACCTGTCATAGGGTTGAGTTCCTATGACAGGTCAGCCCGGGGCAATGGT
>JAGJRP010000700.1:0-32100 GCA_022832235.1 Lepidurus couesii
CGCCTATACCGAGCTAAGGTATACGGGAGCCTTAATATGAGCTTCCATAGCACTAGAAAAATGCATAACATTTTATGTACGTGCGAAAAAGTAAAATGTTATGTAGTTTACGTGCATGGGTTCGACGCCGTTGACTTTGATTTCATGGAGGCGACCAAACCGAATTCGCAATCCACAAGCAACGTTCGCAACTCTGGACGCCCCTATAAAAGGGGCAACAGGTCGTGAACTGCATCTTTAGTCCACCAGCTCTCCTGCGCACCAGACCTCTTTCGTCCTAGACCTCTCCTGTCCACCAGACCTATCTTGAACCTCCGAAACGACAAATCATTCCGGCTTCTTCACTATGATGGGTCCCACTCCAAAAACTTGACAAAACGCCTACAGTATGACAATTTCCGTGCTAGAAATCGTAAAAAAGTATCTCCCGTTTCAAACCCAAAGTTGCAAAAGTGAAGGACAAAAGGTATCGATCTGAGTGGGGAAAGCTTCACATAATGAATGTACTAAAATCACTAAGATCTTCAAGACATACGTAACTGTCGAGTCAAACTGAAATTTGGGTTTAAAAAGCAAACTTTTTTTTTCGCAAGTTGTAGACTACATAATATAGTCGCACTTCAGCCCCCCCCACATTGACAAAATCCACTCTATGACAAAATCAATCAAAAGTCCGTTTAGTCTTTGTTTAGTATATTAACCAAGATCAAACAACGCTTCATTTTGAAAATGTCATAATAGGTACTTACAATTATTTACCAGAGGCTTTACAAGAGAATGCGATGGATACGAAGAAAACCGCGTCCAGGATGTCGAATTTCGCTACAGCAACATAATCATTATTTACTGCAATAACTTTTTATAAATTGGGGGGCTGGGTTAAACATACAGCTGTTCTATATGCCCAAAAACATAACAGGTGTCCCAATTTTAAGATAATTGTGCTGATTTACTGCATATTTTCTGCGACCATGGTACAATTATCAGGGTTTATTAGAAACATAGAAAAGCTGATGTGGACTGAGCTCAACTCGTAGTCTGTTTTGGAGTGCGTAAAAGATCGGACAAAGGAATAATATGCGTATTTTCTTGACGCCCTATTGAATTAAGCAAAAATTAAGTTATCCTAAGTTATATTTAACATTCGAAATTTTGCCCTATAGCTTCACTGTTGCTATTCGGTTTAAGCTAGCAAAAGTCGTAAAAAATTGCTCTATGCTAGCAAGCATTATAATTTAATTTTATTTAAAAAAATATTGTGACGAATCCATATTTCGTTCGAATCAACACAAATGTCGCGACCCTTTAAAGTGAAAATTCTTGTGGGTGGATGTTTCGTTATAACAGTTCTAATGCTCCATCTATCAAGCCTACCGTTTTTACAAAGCTTCATACGAAACGGTAATCTCGATCAAGCCAACGAAAAGCTTACCGTGGTTGCTGAAGTTCAATCTGTTTTGAACAATACTTTCGCATCAATTAAACCTAACGTGCTTACGAATCAATTTAACCGAACCTATATTCACTTGGGCAGTGAGCCGGGCATTGACAATAGCCGGATTTTTTTTCAAGAAACATCCGGTCGTAGTTTCTTAAACTTTCGTGTATCGTGTGCGGTTGAATCAGCGGCTCGAGAAAATCCTGGTCGTTCGGTCCAAATGCTCATGTTCAACGAGTCAATCGATGTTAATCACGCAAGTATTAAGCTCTTGGGAGAGTACTCTAATGTTGATATTTTTGGAAACCATCCGGGTGCTTACTACGCTAATACACCACTGAAAGAATGGTTCGAGAACGGTAGATGGCGTACTGGAAGTTGGCCCGTCGTTCATCTAGCGGATTACACACGAATATTGTCCTTATGGAAAGCAGGAGGCATTTACATGGATACAGATTTTGTGATTCTGAAGGAACTCAAAGATCTGCATAATTTTTCATGCTACGAAAGTACGTCGACAACATCAAATGGCGTGTTGGGACTTAGTCATGGACATCCTATGATTAATTATATGATCGATGATTTGATTCGAGAATACCAACCGAACACTTGGACAGGGAATGGACCCGAACGGCTTTACAGGGCGTTAAAGTATTACTGTAAGGAAAGCCGGATTATTAAAATGACGCGAGAAAAGTGTCAGGGATTCCATCTGATGAAGCCAGTTAATTTTTATCCAGTGTTTTATTCAGCATGGATGGATATATTCACGGAAGTCAAGACGAATGATCTCAGTCGATATAACGAATCGTACGCTTTGCATGCGTGGAACAAGTTGAGTGCCAAGAAACCAATTCATGTGGGTAGTCGACAAATCTATGCGTTAGCAGCGGCTAAGCATTGCCCATTGACCTTTGCAGCGGCCGCGACAGAATTCCGATAAGCGTAAGTAATAAGTCCCTGAACAACAGTTTCGCAGTGGTACCGGTAGTTGGCCTACAGTCATGAACTTCTACAATAAACTGAACCTTTGCATAGTGCTGTGCCTTTTTACTTCACGTTTGAACCAAAATAACACTTACATACCTGATTTTCTACCTTACAACCATTTTACAAAGAGATGTTTATCACAGTTTTGTGCAAAATACAATAGTTAACCTCAGAGCTAAAACGAGCGCGCTCGAAATTTTGTGAGCGATGAGCGCGAGCCGCTCGTTTCATAAATTTGCGAGCGCGAGCGGGAGCGCAAACGAAACGAGCGCTCGCTCGCGATTGTAGCGCCATCTGTTGGCAAATTCTCATACTTTGTACCATGAAGCTACAGAGCTTACGGCAGATGGCAGCGATTGATGTCAAAAGACGCCAAGCGTGTTCAACGTGCTCGTTTGGTGCTGTATTTGTTTGTATTACAGCCCAGGTAAAAATTTAGCATGATAAATTCGGCATCATGATATATAATAATTTTTCACAATGTTTCATGCTATTAATAGCATGAAAAATTGTGAAACATTTTTAGCTGGGGTAAAATTTTTTTTACTATAATAGCTTCGGCATAACAACATAGTAAAGTCTTGTGCTAGGTGCAGACTGGTAATATCTCCGGCATTGCCACAAAAAATAGTCATAAGTGAAAGGATAATTCTTGGAATTCTAACATCTTCGCAACGCATTCAAATGGCAGAATTCTAAGAAAGGGTCTCTCCGTTATGATTTTACTATGTGATAGCTAAAAATAGGGCAAAGATGATGCCCCCACGCAAAAATAAAGCAAACTGAAATGTTTGACGGTTCATTCTGTAAATGGCGGTAATGCTAACGAGCGCGAGTGCTCTTTTTTTAAAATTGCGAGCGAAGAGCGCGCGCTCGTTGGAAAACGAGCGATTTTTAGCTCTGGTTAACCTTATTTAATGCCTGCAATCACGCAAATCCTGGTTGCAAAGTATGGCGTTCTTCATCAAAGTTTCATCACTCGAAGACTCGGCCATTATTGCAACGAAATACACAATATAGATTGCAATTACGATATTAATGTGGAGTCCATTTAACAGTTAGTCAGCAGACTTGAAAAATCACTACTTTTGATTTAACAAATGCGTCTATATATGGTAAACTTAAATGGTTGAAACGTAGGTAAACGCTTTCTAAACTCGCGAAACGGCGAAAACGTGCGCCTTATTACGTCGAAGACCTACCGATTATAGTATAAATTGAATATTGAGTCAATTCGATTCTTGCTGCAAAATTTAAAAAAATACAGTCCAGATTAGGAATCAAACGTAGTCTCTTATGGATCTGTTAATTTTTTTAAATCCCTTTGGTTGATTTAATGAAAGTGCTACGAAAAATAGAAAACTAAACCGATTATATTTCAACAAATAATAGAATGTATATACGTAAATTTCTGAAAACGTAACAAAATACGTCCGCAATTTATCGTTAAAAATTGCGCTCTTCAGGTAGTCGATAAGAAATCTTCAAATACTTAAAAATATCTTCTTCCGTCTGCGCTGGAAGAGCCTGGTTCTACAATAGCCAGGAAAAGAATAATTAGCATACACTAAAACGATCATTCCCCTCTCTTAATTAAATATCGCGTGCAGACCTGTCGCATACACGGATAAGTTAGTTAAATTTCAGTCTTCCGCTTTCAGTTCAATCTTCAATAGTATACTTATGGCAAAATCCCAAACTTTCAAGGTAAACGTACAATTCACCTTGGTTCTCCTTATATTTACCTGTGCCGTATCCCAGAGTCCAGCGCTGCTCAACAATAAGCCCAATTCCACCTTCGCATACTGTCTCAATGCTCGATTGTACTGCTTGTTACCAGTCCAGCCCAACAATGCATACGCCCATTGGGACTGCGGGGCTGACACGAAATCCACTCTTATAGCTCGCCACTCACGCTCCGACTCCGCCAAGGCAAATACCTCAGCTGGATCTGTGTAGACCCCCCCAAAAAACAAACACATTAAATACCTATTGATAGTTATCCAAACGGGTTTCATTACCTTTGGAATGAGGTTGTCCAGCGCCTGACAGGTTTTCATGGTTCTTAATGAAGTTTTCAAAAGTCTGGGACTGGTTGGGTAATTTGAAGATGGTCATACACAACTCTAACCGGTCGACGATCTGGGATTCACCTACATGCGTTACCACACGGTCAAGGTTGGCGTTGTCGAAAGATTTTTCGGCACGGGACCAAACAATAAGCCCTTTTTGGCGACAAAAATCCCGTAACTTGCGCACAAATCCTGCTTCTTTGCCTTCGTCGTGGGGAAAGCAAAAGAGCAAGTCCAAATCGTGTCCCTGTTTCTTGCCCCTGGAATAAAGGACACCTTTACATTCCAGGTCTTTCTGGTCTTGACATTCAAGTCTTTTACCTTCGAAATCCGCCAATTAGGTCGGTGCGTAAGCCAGGCATCAGCTCCTGCGCAAAACCCTCCAAAAGTAGTTTTACTGTTTCGGCTTCTTCGAGTAAAAGAGGCGTGTTGAGGTCATCATAAAAAGCTAATCCTGTACCCCCAAACCAAAACTTACGTGGAAATGCCGCTTTTAAATACCAGACGTTAAAACTTACCATATAGAATGAGTTCATTGTTAATATTCAACTGAGTGTAACGCTCCTTGAGTTGTTTAATGTCGCGTAGGCCTAGATGCTCGTACCATTTCCTCGCACCGCTGGGTCCCACTCCAAAAACTTGACAAAACGCCTGCAATATGACAACATCAGTGCTATAAATCAGACAAACTATCTCCCGTTTCAAACCCAAAGTCGCAAAGGTGTGAGGGACAAAAAGGTACCGATCTGGGGAAAGGTTCACATAATGAATGCGCTAAGATCTTAAAGACATACGTAACGGTCGAATCAAAGTGATGTTTGAGTTTAAAAGCGAACCTTTTTGTCTGGGAAAGACCTGAGTAACTTCACAGGCAGATAGAAAGTTTGACAATTAACTGCAGTAAAAGCGTGGAAAATTGAGCGTTTAGGTTTTAATTCGGCTCAGGGCCAAGGGGTAAAAAACTTCCTCCTTGGATAACTTACCTAAATCAAGAAAAGTGAATGTTTGATACTACAAAGTAGCAATTGAAAAGAATCGAGCGTTTTGCTTCGCTGCGCTATGTTACCCAAAAATAGACGCTACGGAAGCTTTTCCGAATTATCTGTAGTTATTCGGCCTGCTTACGCAAAGGAGTATTGACGCAATATCGAAAAACGAAAGGCAAAACGAACGAATCACGCTTCTGTTTAAACCCGTAGCGTTACTCCTGGTTTGGTAGCCTTGTTTGGTGGACGCGTGCCGGGAAATCGAACGTTTTGTGTCTACACGTTTTGTCCCACGCCATGTAGTATACTTTTCCTCAACAATAAAAAAGACCCTATTTGTAAACAAAATTTAGAAAAACGGCAATGAAATAGAAACACTACGATTCATTCATGTTAATCTGAGCAAAAAAGACGGTTTAAACTAAGTTTATTATAGTAGCACAAATGCTCTGAAGATTCTTATCTATATTCAAAGAGCGAGCTTTCTCCTTGTCTGCTCATGAGTACACCAAGACCCCCCTCATTTTCTAACGTAAAATATGCAAACTAGCTGTTTTACCTGGAGACTGTGAAACTTGTCATCTTTCTTCTTTTCTTCCACCTCAAGCGAGGTGTCATGTTCCAAAACCTCTCGCAAGACTTTCATCGAGTGTCCTTCGCCAATATCCTTAACTCCTTCCAACTACAATAAAACCAGACCCAAAAGAAAAGAAGACATTGAGGTCCTGTTTCTTTTACCTTTTCCCAAAACCTATAAGTCCTCACCTGTTGGACTCTCTGGACTCGGAAAGGCAGACATTTGACTGCGGAAGCAGCTCGGCGAAAGGCCAGCACGCGGTTTTCGTCTACTAAAGTATGCCCCATAACTTCCCAATACTCTCCCAAGAAATCCAACGGTTCCTAGTTGCACAGAGAAAGACAGATTACGGTCACCCCATTACCCCTTTTCCAAAGCAATAAATAAATCCCCAAAAAGAAACTTGGTTGTTTATTTTTAGTCTTACCGACAAATGTGGATTGGGGTGATCTAACCGCGCTTTGCGTTCAGGAACACATGCATTGAACTTGGCCAGCGAAAAAGTATCATCTGTTGAACCAGCCTCTTCGCCGGATTCAACCCGGTTATCTGGCGCCAAATGACTGCTGCTGTTGATTTCATGGTCCGAAAGATCTGGAGGCAACAAATAGGGCGTTTCTAACAGCACTTTCTTTTCCCTATGGAATCCATGAATAAATACAGTGCAGCCCAGCCGAAAAAGCCCTCATTGGCTAAAAAAAACTTTTCCCCCTAGTTTTACGCTTAAGAGCCACAAAAACTGTTATACGAGTCTAAACTACCTTATGCAATCGAAGAACCATTGTGCTCTTAAAATCATGGCATCACAATCGGATTTTTCGCCCAAGCACTTTAACGCTTGGTCTTGTGTCTCCAAATCCGTCACCACATGCGTGACGGCTTCCCTGAAAATTCGCAAAAATACAATTTTAATGTAAATTCCTTTACGCTTAACAGTGATAAACTTACGTGTAACTGGATCCCACTGTAAAACCATTCTTCCTAGCGCAATTACACATGATTTGGTAGCGTTTAGGTTGAATACGCTCCGGCATGATCCACAATTTAACGTGCGCAAATTCGGTGTTGGTTTTCTCCTCACCAAACTCTTCTACGTGGGTTCGTTTGCGTCCCATTCTTCTACATGAGGTTCCTCTGAGTCTCTTACACGATCTATCGATTGAAACAAAAAGAGGAAAAACTTTTGAGGTTAAATAACTCCCTTAAAAATATAGCTTAATGCGAGGCAGATTAATATAAGAGTCGCTGAAAAGGAGAAAGCTGACTTTTTACTGCCAGCCTGAGGTGAGATGATTTAATAGGGTATGCATAGAGGCAAATTCGAGCCCCGCTTGCCCTTTATTTTTGTTATGTATGTCTGTCGGTCTGTTGTGATGCATGGAGATGCCCACCATCAGGACCAGGTTTGTAGGGCAAATGCATTCAGCGTTCAACAACAGACAAGGAAGCTCTCAAATACAAAGTCGACTCTGTGTACCTTGACTTTTGCATGGTTGTGGTCGTAAAAGTAGCGCAACCAGAAGTGTCGGATCAACTTAACGGGTCTTATGAGCCCGTAATAAACCTGACTGAAACACGAAAACCTCAGCTAAAAAGCACCCACGAGCCCGTTCTTTTTTTAGTTTACGATCAAAAACCTACTGTGGTTTTACAAGTCATAACGACCACATACGACTATCAAAACCAAACGATTTCCGTCTTACATCCGTATCACAGAGAGGCAATAGTTACCTTTATTAGAAAACCGAAGGTTATATATCGAACGTTGTACTTTAAAGTATTGAATTAATCACATTTAGGATCGATTTTTAAATAACGTACTATACATGGTACTATAGAAAAAACGAACGTTTTCGGATGCTTTCATGTTGAAATCGAACATTCTGGGCGAAGTTGAACACGTGGCAACCAAAACGTATAGCTTCACGAATAGAAGGTTTTTGGCTCAAAGCGAGGGTCATACAAGAAATTGGAACGTTTTGGATAAGAAACAAGGTGCTTTTAGGTTTTTGCGTCCTTAAGCAAAGATCGAAAAAGGATCAAGAGCTACAACGGAAATCCCAGGAGCTAAACGAACTTGCATGCATCGTAATGCTCAAAGTAGCACAAGTGCTTATTCGTAAAACCCTTTTGGACTACTCACCAAAACCAATTGACAGAAAACTTACGCTTCCTTCCGTGGCCAAAAAACAAGAAAAAAACATACTCTTGTTATGTGACTTCGCCTATAGTAACTCGCTTGACCTACTAGCTTTCTACAAGAAGCAAAAACTAATCTTTAAGGATCAAACTTCTAGCTAATTACAAAAAAATGTCCATGGTTGCGGTACCACGATAATTAGTGTCTCATTGATTCATTTGAAGTCAGTTCTCATGACTGAGACCGTGTTTACGACGTAGTACATGTTAGTTGAATGCATTCTATTGTGTTTTATGAGTACCCGGGAACCTCAAGCGCAGTACGATAAAAGGTGTAGAGGAGCTTCGAGTTTGTACTCCAGCATTGCGGAAGTAGGCTGGAACCAAATTGAGGACGGAGGGTATATAAAAGCAGACCGGGTCTAGTTCTATGGCTGACAGTAGTACTTGCTTCTCCTCACGCTCAAGAGCTGAGGTGCAAAAACGTGTAGGAAGTAATAGTATTTTCAAATTTTGGGGGTACATTTTGGATCAAAATGCAATTATACAGCATTGTGAGTGTCTTTGCGATAATCGCGTGCAGTTTTCCATCAATTTGGGCGGTTGAGAATATTGACAGGCCCGTACAGGTTCGTCATGTGGGATCCTACAATCCTGGATCGAGACGTAAGTTTTTACGATCAATTACCGGAAAAATTTTTACGCTTCTCGGGAAAAAAAAATTAAAGCATATTTTGGGAAGTTCAAAACAGCGGGAGTTTCTGAGATTCTTGCTATACCCAAGAACTGCAAAGTGTGTAGTAACGAGAGAAAGTCTAACCGCGGGAACTGAAATCTCCACTTGATAGAGATCCAAAAAAGTCCACTTTCTCCACTTCTCAAGCACTTTCTCGTTAAGGAGCGCTACAGTTTTGACTTTTCCCTACACCTCTACAACCCCATTGATTTAATGTTGGCAAAAAAAAATGCAAAAGGAGGTCAGGATTTCTATTTTTTTAGATTTCCCTTTTTTAAAGGAAAATTTGGTCCTTTGTGGGGAAGAAATTGAATTACTACTGAATAGAACAGAAAGAAAAAAGGATACGCTTCAGTAGGATAGTAACTGTAATTTGGGCAAGTTTGAGATACTGTAACAGGAAAGGGTATACTCCTGTTATGTAAGTAGGCGGCATTCTTTTTCAACCTGTCCCTACTTCCTAACAATGACGGGCGTTTTTCGAATACTGACGTTAGTTAATTAAGACATGATATAAGGCGAGCCTTAATTTAAATCAAACCATGACAAAAAGAATCACTAAACGTCAGTTGTATTTATTTTATTACGTTTAGTACTTGACAGTACTAACAATTCGAATCGATATTGCTTAACGCCAAACAATCATCCTATTCTAAGAATTATTTGCTCTTTCATTGCAAGGTATACGGAAATTGAATACTCCGATATTTTACAAGTCAGTCGATACGGTGTAGAAACTTCGATTTGCTTCCAAACTTGAAAAAAACATGTTATTCAAGCAATGAATGGCCCAACAATGAATAGTACTCAACAATGAGGAACACTCAAAGCAGTTGCAAGGTAAAACCCGAAGAATAGTAACAATGAATACTATTCAAAAATGAATAGTATTCAACACTGAGTAATACTCAACAGTAAACTACCAGTATTATCCAACAATGAAAGGACAAGGGTTAAACGGTTGAATAATGCTGAAAATCATGAATTTTGCATTCGACTACGAATCGACTATTTCGCCCCATATTTCTGTTAAACTGCATCTTAACTTAACAAAAGAAAAAGCGGATGTTTCAACTCAAGTGTATCGGACGTTCTATGTCACCAAGCAAGGGCTTAGCACTAAAAATCGAACGTTCCGGCTAGACTAGTACCCAAAGACTTTCCCATGTTATTCAGTGACAAAACATCGCTTAACTCAACGGTAGGTTTCCTAAAAGGATTTCCAATCAATGGAGCATGGGGATAACGAAGCGTGATGTCCCGTCAAGCCCCTGTTAGAACTGTCGTTTTAGGTGATCCATGCATGTCCAACCGCATTAAAAAAGCGTCCACTTTTTCATAGAAAGTGCTCCCACCGCTTAAACTGTCAATCCATCTTTTCCCATACTTTCAATTTTCAAATCCTTGATATTTATTATTATTCACTTAGAAACTGGAGTCAATGTGGCGCAGGCCAAGTACCGCGCAAAACCACCGGCTGGGAATGTCAACAAACCTAGCTTGGTCACTCCCCTGGCCGAAACCACTCCCCTTGTTGTCCAACAGCGCCAAGATCTTCGTAATTCCCAATTACGGCCGTCCACAAGTACACCAAATTCTTTCATATATCTTTAAAACAGCAATTACTAACTATTGCGCATGTGCAAATGACTTCAGGCAGCGCCTTCCAGCGACCATCACCTCAAGCATCAGCTCCGGCCGCTCCCTTACCCAAAACGACACCGTTATCTGCCGGGATCCCCAGCACCAGCGCGAAACTGAGGACACGCCCACTTGCTAATGCGCCTGCGCCTGCGCGTGCGCAACAGCCGTCCGTTTCCAAACCAGCTGATAACGCGGCACCTAACAGTCAACAAGGCTCGGCTACTTTTCTGAGACCAGTTTTACACTCCGCCCCTCGCCAACGCCCCGCCTACAATGCTAACTCGGCCTCCTTCGCTAAAGGCGGCTCAAATGGATTTCCTGACGGATTTGCCAAAGGATTTCCCTCCTTCGACTTCGGCGGCGGATTCCCAGGTAAGACCCGCTCACTAACACACCCACCACTTCCTTTCACAGTAATAAAAAGCACAGCCATACACGATTATTAAGATCACCACGATCACCAGACACTCTAACCACGCAATTATGACGACACGACTACACCCGACTTTTACACGGACAGCTGCACGCTGCAAATTGACCAATGAGACTGACTATATATACTCCACCCCTTAGGCCCGTCTCTAGAACTGAAAATAACTAAGTCGGGAAGAAGCAGGAGGCGTGTCCGGCGCAGCTTCCGGTTCCCCTTCTTTTTCTTCCGGAGACGTAAAGACAAAAACGTTAAGAAGGAGAGGTCCACACAAGCTCCACCCATTTACTATAGTCAATACATTAGACCACGCCCTCGACCGGCTCCTCCGCCTCGACCCCCTAGTCGCCGCGTTCAAGTACCCTTCAGACGACCTCCACCCCCTGAACGTCTCCCTTTACCCCACCGCGAGTCCCAAGAACCGCCCGTGTTTTATATTTCACAACTTCCGCCGAATATCAAGTCTTACACTCGTCCAAAACGCCGCCCACCTTACCGCGCTCCACAACCTAAGCCTAACAGGCCACGTCCTCAATACGGCGCTCCGCCCTCTAGTAGCTATGGCGCTCCCGCCTCCTCTCCTTCTTCTTCATACTCTAGTCCGACAGTGGGCGTGGCCCAGACGATATCCCAAACCAACTACGGCTCTACTAGCCCCTCCTATGCCCCAGCCGCCAAACCAGCAGCACCCACGTACGCAGCCGTACCCAAAAGTACGGGTGACTCGTACGCGGCGGGTAGCAGTGTTTCCAGTAGTGGTGACAACGATTTCGGACTAATTATCCAAATGAAGTTTCCCAAAGCGGCTCTTTCGGCCCCGACGACTATCAACACGCCTATTGACGCCTACGGCAAAATTGACATTGACTCCCTATACAGTGATACTGACGATCTCAAGTCTCGGAAGAAAGCGCGAGGTAGTCAAACGCTACCGGTTGACCTTAATTCGCTAATCCTCTTTAAATTAGTAACGAATTAACTTCGTAGTAGTATACTAATTAACTTATTTTCTTTACAGATCTGAAAGAAAACGCTAATGGCTTTATTGATGGAAAACCAGCGAACTTCCCTGATCTGAAAACCTTGGGAGGCTTTGACTCCCCCTTAGGTTCGCCCAAAGAATGTAAGCTCCTCCCACCCATGATTTCCTTCAACAATTCAATTATTTTGGTGCAAACTAGATAAATACGCTGCCAGTAGCGACAACCCTTCTCAAGTGGCAGCCCCAGGCCCTAAACCAGCCAAACGCTACCCAGAACAGCTTAAGCCCCGCCCTTTACCTAAGGTAAGCCCAGCCCACTAACTCGATTATTTTTGTTTATTTTTCAAATAAAAAAATCGGAAACTTCGTAATTAAGTAAAAAAAGCTCAAGGCAGCATTTTGATGAGAACACCAACTCAGTTTCTTACACGACAAAGACTTTGACGCTTGACAGACAAAACTGACCATAATGACTTTTTACAGAGTGGGCCCCGCCCCCTTGCTCAGTAATTTATGACTCCAAGACTACCTTTCCTGCTTTCATTGTTGCGGACTCTGTGGACTGTAGGTAAGTCTCATCAAATTGCTGTCTTGTTCTCTATTCCTTCTTTCAATACGAGCAACAACCCATGCAAGTTTAACCCCTTATTTTCAATTATTTTAACGATCTGTATTCTTCCAGGAAGTCGCACTTGACCACGAACTGCTTCGCGCCAAACGCGGCCCCGTTACACTACTAACCTCAGACGGCTCAACTCCTATCGCACGCTCCACACCCAAACTATCACCATCCCCGACACGCCCTCGCAGCATCAACGATATCCTCAACTCCCCATCGGCTAACGTCCCAAATCGCGTCCAGGCTCCGCCCCAACCAGTATACGGTGACGTCACCTTAGACACTTCCTTCTTTGCCAAACGCACGGGAAACGGCTTAGACGTCTCCGACGACGAAGCTTTCCTCGAAGCGGACGATTTCCAAGCTCCTGTGAACGCTACAGACATTGATGACGTCATCAGTGCAGCCTCGCACAGCGAAGACGTACTGGAAGTGTCGGAGCAAAGATTCAATCCTTCCGTGGGACCTTTTGGAAGTAACGGAAGACCTGGCCCTCCGCCTTCGCCTTCCAGACGCCCAGCCGCGCCTTCTAGCTCGTTTTCCTCCTTCAGGCCCCGCCCATCTCCTCCTAAAATCCCTAGTTTCGAAGACCACCGAACGGGAGCAAGTCGCAGCAAACCTTCGTCACGGAATTTCGATGTCGTAACAGGCGGATTGTACCGTGACGCTACTGAGTATCGGCCGACACGCCCCTTTCACCATGACAACCATTTCTACGACGATCACTCCCATGAAGAGGAAGACGATTTCTTTTCTAATTTCCGTGATTTTGCTGATATTAACAGTCGCCGACGTGGGGAGCATTCGCAAAGAAAGAACACGCCCGCTTGGCGCGATGACGTCATCGAAGACGCTGAAGAGGATGAGGATTATTAAAATTAAAACTGCGAGCGAGCAACAAATATATATAAAAAAAATCTTGACCTAGTCATTGTCAGTTGGCAAAAGGAGTTTACGAACGCGACAAAAGGAGCCGTCCAAATGACTGAGGTTAACGAAAATAACAAAAAACTATACATCATTATTACCCCGAAGCAGTGTAAAATCGTGGTCTGTGCAATATTTGTTGTCTGTTTCAGAATATTTCGACTTGCTAACGTCCCCAGAGTTCTTTTAAATTGTTATTTAGACTTTTGATACGACGTACGTATAAGTGTTTCCTTGACATGTAAAGAAAGAAAAGATAAGGAACCGCGCTGGACGCAGTTGACAAATTCTCAAATTTACCCCGTACTCTATATTATAGCGTGAGCAATATCGAAGAATGCTTTAATAAATATCACCAAAAACGTATTTGCGATAATTTATTCCATAATTGACTAATCGTCACATTTGGTTAACTAACCGAAATCACGTGTTCAGAAAAAAAATCAAATATGTTCGCACATTTATTCACAAGCTTTAGTTTATTTCAATGGTGGCTTTAGTTCAAATTCCGGATTTTCTTAGGAAATAAATACGGACGCCACCTATGTTAGCCTGAACATACTTAATATTTTTTCTAACTGATGACATACGACATCTATTGAGACTTTTAGTAAGCAGTACTATGCTAATTACATGCAATAAAATAGTTCAGAAATACTTTTCGAGAAAAAAAAACTAGTGTTCTGGAACGAATTCTTTGGCACGGTTCTGATGTAGTTAATTACTGCGTTGCGTCAGAAAATGTAAGAAAAAATATTTGATTCAATTAATTCGGCTATTTCTAGACCGTGCCAATGTCGCTAATTAGTAAGGGAATATTTCCGTGTTTCTGAGAATGCAGAATAACTATTTCTTACCTAAGTTCAGGTAATTTGTTGGGTTTATTAAAATTGTCACAAGAAACTGGTTCACCGTACGCCAACGCGCGCAAACGAAGTAGGTTGTCGTCTTGACGTTTGCAAACAAACTAGTCACGTGACCCGTTCGATCGAAATGGCCGTCGACCTTGGCCTTATAAACCCTGTATTTTCATTGGCTGCCGTGCCATAACAAACCGTAAGCGTAGCCCCTATTGGCGGTAACATGAAAATACACATTGAACGGGGAAGGAATGGGAAAGAGGGAAGGAGGATAAGGAAAACCAAAACATTGCACGAGACTGAGTGGATGACATGTGGTAGCCATTTTCTGGTGTGAATTTCTCTCTGTTCCACCTCGTTTATTTGCATAATTCGTCAGCAGAACCGTGATTCCCAGTGTGTAAGATTTAATAGAACAATTGACACGTAATTCTACTCAATTAAAACAGTGCCTTGACAGCATTCTAGGAACTTAGCGTTGCACAGTCGGAGTGTTTGTTGTCGTGGCTTTCCAAAAGTTTGTATGTTTGACTTGGCACGTGACGTAACGCATTTCTCTTCCAAAGAGCAACATTTGCAAGTCCTTAAAATCAAGTTTTAGAAAGTTGTAAAGGAAATTTGAGACACCAAAACCACGAGTCTTGTGAATCTCGCGTTTCAGTTTGGCCGATCTAACAACAGGTATATATTTCCATGAAACCTATGTATAGAAAGTGTGATATGATTAGGTCAATAACCCTCCTAAGGCCACTGTTTGGCGATGATATCTGGGCTTCCGTTAACCCAAAGAAGCTTTGCATTAATGTGGAATCATTTCTTGCCATCTTGAGTTCTGAGAAACTGAACAGGTTTCTTTTACTTCTTTAGCGGCGGCTGCTAGGAGACATCTTAAAAGGAAAGTAGAACGGCTGAACGCTCGCAACGTGGTTGCCATGGTAAAAAGCTTGAAAGCTTTCTCATCAAGAATAGGTTTCTAGCCTACATGGCCAAACTGGCTCTAACAAGCTCTGCTGCAGGGGCCTTGCCCTCGGCTGCTTTCAAGGTCCAATTCTTGGCGCCTTCTCCGGTCTTTTTTTGGGTTTGGTGTTGTTACAAAGTTGCGTACTTCGAGACACTTCGTGGCGGTCCCCAAATGCCCCGCTAGCATTGGTTTCTTTGGCGTCCAAGTCCAAAGTTGCGCAAGAATACGGGATTTCCATTGGCCATTGCACCAGACACACCTTAACCATGACGTCATCATTCCACGCAAAACATCCAAACAACAACAGTCTTTATTTTTCGCATGTTGCTCCCTTCCAGAAGCAGAAAGACACACAAATAAACTTGTAAACCTGACACGCATTACTTATAGCTCTTGTCTTTCCTCTTTTATCTCGAATATAGGAGTTGGCTGGGAAAATCTGGGCGACTACGGAATGGCATTTTCTGGCCTGGGAAGCTATGATCCTTCGGCCTTGCTTGATTTGGGCGAGTACCTCGAAAGCGACTATTTGGAGTCGACGAATCTGAAGAGCGAATCTTTCGCAGCCACGAGTACGGACCCAGGGGGCGGAATCCCGATTCCCCACCTTCGACGCTTTGATTTAAGTAACCTAGCCTTGGGCTCCATCGCGGAATCCCCTTCGCACTCTCCCAATCCGTTTTTGTGGAGTAGCAGCAGCAACAATCCCAACCAAGCGCCACCCGTTTTGAACCACAAAGCAGCCGGTGTGTTCCTAACTTCTGGCTCCGCCTCCTCCGCCTCTGCACCGATCCAAATCAAGCAAGAAATGGCAGAAGACATGGATTTGATGAAGAATCTGTCCATGTTCCCCATGGAGGAAGATGACATTTTCCAAGTGGACAAAAACGACCTGATTCAAGGTCCCACGCTTGCGGAACTCAATGCCAACGACGAGTCGTTACTCAGCGACCTCAATTTCGACGATTTCCTCCTACCAGCCGATTCTCCTAATCCGATGACGCCCTTGACGGTCTATGAGCAATCGCCCGAGCGGTACGCCTTCCTGAGCAGCAGTTCCGGTTCGAATAGCCTCAGTGTGAAGCCCAAGTCTTCGAATATGGGTTCAGAACCCACGCCCATGAGTCAGTCACCCAGTGCGACCATTTCCTCCCCGGCTCCGCCCCCTTACTCGGCCCTTTTGTCCGCTTCGTATCCATCACCTGTACCGCACGTGTCCCGCAAGATTTCAGAGACTCGTTTAGGACGTCGGCAGAGGGAACCGCCTCCGCCATATCCAGTGACGGCTTCGCCACATTCGCCTTCGCCACTATCCTCTTCCCCGAGGCCACGCCCCTTTCAGCGGCCTTCTACCTTACAAGAATTGCTCACGCTGAGAAGCTCCACAGATTCCGGCCCCAAAGTGACTATATCGGGGGGTGCGCATGCCCATGGACCTCCTACACGCACCACGCCTAGTCCGCACCGGCCTGGGGGCGTGGCTTCACCCTCACCGTCTCACCAAGCCTCGTTGTTGGGACAGTCGGTCCCCAAATCCGCCTTAACGGCCGCCAACCCTTTACTTTTATCCAGACTTTCCTCTTCCGCGCCAACCCATTTGGGGTTCGAACAGCTCTGGCAACGCCGAGAACCACGCCCCCACCTCTTGTCCACCAGTTCGCTAGCTGAAGAGCTCCAAGGTGGCTCCACCTCCTCCTTATCCACTGGTACTTATCCACACTTAAGAACTAACTGTACCCTACGCATAAAATTCCTTTAAACTTGCTTAGTATTAATTCTATTTATTATTAGTATTAATTCTATTTAGTATTATTTTTTGTAATTTTTTTTATTATAGTATTGGCGTATAGGCATCAGCCTGTTGCCAAAGTTTATTATTAAAACGTACACTTAAGACATTTTAAGGTTATTTATTGTTATTATTAATTTTTTTTTTTTTTTTTAGGATCTAAATCCATCGTAGGCTTCCGCCTGTTGATGGTTCTTTATTATCGATTACGGTGATTACAATATACTGTTAAAATTAGAGAACAAGTAAAACAGGGTTATTATTAATTATTATTATTATTATTATATTATTTATTT
Source organism: Lepidurus couesii (assembly GCA_022832235.1). NCBI lineage: Eukaryota > Metazoa > Arthropoda > Branchiopoda > Notostraca > Triopsidae > Lepidurus > Lepidurus couesii. The sequence goes on from JAGJRP010000700.1 coordinate 17,447, forward strand.
GTGTTAAGGAATTAATGCACGTATTGATTAGTAATTGTTATCTTGTTATGTGAAACTTGCTTAGTATTAATTCTTTATTATTTTTTGTAAATTTTTTTATTATAGTATTGGCATCAGCCTGTTGCCAAAGTTTATTATTAAAACGTACACTTAAGGCATTTTAAGGTTATTTATTGTTATTATTAATTATTATTATTATTATATTATTTATTTGTGTTTAATGTAATTAATGCAAGTAATGTAATAATTTAATGTAAGTAATTAATGCACGTATTGATTAGTAATTGTTATCTTGTTATGTGAAATATTCGTTAACTAGAATACGTATGTTTTTGGTTGGAGGAATTTTGGATTAATTTTGACATTTTATTTTTAGCGGGAATTTTGAGTCCTGGTTCCTACGATTTCTCGCAAGATGAAGGATTTAGCTCCGAAGACGACAGCGACGACCATTACGAAGATTTGGACGACTCGGATTCGGATTTGAGTGGCAATGAAGACGGAGCAAAGAGCTTGAGAAGGAGTGGGTCAAGATCAGGAGCGTCTGGATCCCGAAGCGGTGGTGGGAGCAAGAAAGAACGCTATTTCTGGCAGTACAACGTCCAAGCCAAAGGCCCAAAGGGTCAGCGCCTAAGCGTGAACCCGACAATGACCGACCCACACGTCCTGAACGAAGTCCAAGATCCCGTTTTCAGTCCCTATTGCTCGATCGATGGTGTGAAGCACAGGTAATAACTTGTGTAAAACTCAGTTCAATTACGTAGTCTTATCCACTGAAAAAAGCGTTTCTTTCCTTTGCAGTGGTAAAGCGCGAAGAGGTGATGGGAACGATTTGACACCCAATCCGAGGAAGTTGCACAATATTGGCAAAGAACTCGACAAATTAAATCGGTGCATTAACGATATGACGCCTGTTTCCGAACTCCCAGTGGCAGTGCGACCTAAATCTCGCAAAGAAAAAAACAAATTGGCTTCGCGGTAAAACAAAACATTCCTTTCGTAATTCAATTTGGTTGTTTAATTGGGATTTGGTTTGTTTTGGAATCATTAGGGCTTGTCGCTTGAAGAAGAAAGCCCAGCATGAAGCCAATAAAGTGAAACTGTTTGGCCTCGAACAAGAACACAGACAATTGTTGTCCTCGGTACAACAAGTGCAACAATTGGTGGCAGCCAAATGGGAATTGCTGCAGCAACAAGGAACAACAGCCCCGCCCAGCCCCCTTATTGCCCAGGTTTCACAGAGGGTGGAACTGGTTTATCAAGGAGCTCAAAGTAATTTATTTTCCTTAATTTGAGAATTTTTACGATTGTTTTTTATGCATTTTTATACATTTTTATGATTATTTTTATAATTTTTATACATTTTTATGATTATTTTTTATAATTTTTAAAAAATTTTATGATTATTTTTGAGAATTTTTATAAATTTTTATGATTATTTTTGAGAATTTTTATAATTTTTATTGTTATTTTAAGAATTTGTACGATTATAATTTAAAATGTATTTTTTTTTTCCTCTTTTAAGAATTGCGAGTGGCCAGTGAGAGTACAGAGTTTGTTAACCGCGTTCTTGAGCGAGTTAGGAACGGAGAACCTTCTGGAGGTTTGGAAGAGCTTTGAAATTGTATCTCGTAAAGGTAAAAGTGTTAAAAACCAGGAACTGAAAAAATAGTAACCATTTTAGTTATTTTTTCTCGTTTTTTCAAGGGATTAGATGGAACGCTGTGCCAAGTTTGTGCAAATTTTGACTCGTGAAAACCGGTGATTCTTTGGAAATCGTGATGCGAAGTTGGAAAACTGGTGCACGTGTTTGGAGTTGGTTAGTTTGAGGCGTTGGGCACTATTTACAGAAAATAGGAGTTAAATGATATAAAAAACAACACTATTACAGCTCGGGGATTACAAGGGGTGATTCTTGTGTGTGACTTTCATGTGTTCAGACCAACACGGGTGTAAAATGGGGAAAAAAACTAGAAACAGACAAAAGAGGAAAGGAAAAGAGGCGATTTTTAATCTTCTTTTCTTGTACAGACTTATTTTTCTATGCGCTAAAGAGAAAACCACACCCAAAAATTGTGTTTTTGTTCACTCTTTTTGGTCGCTGTTTTATTGTGAGCAGACATATTGTCCGCATTTAGGGATGGGTCAACTATTCACAACAGAAATTCCCGGTTCGGTTCGGTAGACAGGGCTCGAGTCCAAAACTGATTTTGATTTGACTGCAAATTCGCATCTAGTATGATTGTGACTTGATAAAGTGACGCTAACGTCCGTGTGCTAAATTTTGTTTTCAGCCTTCATTTTTTGCATTTGTAGTTGAATCAAATATATAGTCCAAGTTCTGCAAGGAATAGAAAGCTTTGTATTGTCGACTAGATTTTATTTTTTAGTTATTTTTTTTTTTAGCTAAAGTCCAATTATAAGCGTTAAAAACTGAAAGACAAATGTTAGTTTAATTATTTAAAATAATTAAATCTCTAGTTAAGCGATAAACCACGAATCCAGGAAGTTAGAGCACTAGTCTCGGAGGGTTTAAGAGCTGTTTTAGAGGGCTGTGTGTGACGTAACAGTTCTTGGGCTGCTCGCTGACCAGAAAAGTACGCGCCATGGGCAGTGGAATAGAATTCGGGGTGGGTGTGCTCACCGGCGAAGAAAATGGCGGGTTTTTCAGGATGATTTGCATCGAATAAAGGCTGAGCTAGGGTTTTTATGTCCTCAGGAGATCCGCCCACTCCTATACAGGTGTAAGCGCCTTGGGTAAAGGGCTGCGACTTCCACGTTGTCCTAAATTCACAAACAAACGAATGATGAGATCGATTTTATCAAACATCTTTCCTAAAAAGTGGTTTCTAATAGTAATAGCTGAATCTGAGCTTACGTGATACACTTTCTAGGGGGTGGGACGTGAGGATCGTTGAGGAATCGCTGCAGAATCTCGGTACATTTCGTCCCGACAATGTCGAACGTTAAAGTTTCCATATATTCGGCTTCTTCGCCAGAAACCCAGCCTAGAAGGAGCGTTTCATGAACCTACGATGATGAAAGTAGAATTATTTCGTGGAATTACTTGTTAATTATTATGTTTTGCTACTTTGGTGAAGGAGTAAATTTTGCGAAACCAGCGTTCACTCATAGGAAGAGATTCGTCTACAGGTTGCCAGAGTAAAACGACTTCTTCGATCCCCGGATGCAGAAAAGGGCGGTCGTATTCCAAGAAGATTTTGTTTACAGTCCCCATGACGAGTTTTCTCATCGCTTTTTGCTTATTTTCGGGTAAAGGAGGGTGGAAAATCGAAGTATTTTGAAGCACGCCTAAAGGAATAGTGCAAATAACGTACTGAACGTGGTACTTCACTGATTCGCAGTCTAGGGTAACAGAACTCGGCTCTGAGTTTTCGATCGTTGTTGAATCCGAGTCGTCTGAATCTTCTAAAAGCGGCCGAAGAGGCTCCTGCCAGTGGATGGCTAATACTGGGGAATTTTTCTTGATCTTTTCAGGGGGAATGGGTTGAGTTAAAGGGGCTAAGATGCTGCTGTACCCGTTGGGTAAAGTGACATTGCCGCCTGGTAGTTCTGCATAGCTGCCAATAGCTTTGAGGTCGACTTGATCCATCGAATGGCAGCCTGATATGCAGGTTTCTCTGTTGATTAAGTAGTTGAACAGGAGCTGGCGTAAGAGACGTTCGGAAGGGTTGGCGAATTTGTGCAGGTATTTGGCAATGTCGCGGTTTAGGTGGTCCGACACGCTGTTTAAACCGACTGGAGGATTGCTTTGGCGTAAATGGTACTCTTCGCATTTTTTGAAAAACCAAAAGTACGCTTCGTAGACTTCCTAACGCAGTGTTTTATTAAACTATGATCTACAAACTCGCCCCAAACGGTTCCAAACTCGACAGGCTTCTTAAATTATATACTTGTAAGATGGAAAACGGAACACGACGTCCGTTTTCGGTCGTACCAACCATTCGATGGGGTTTCGGGCTTTGGAGGATGTCCACCAACCCGTGTCTTAGTGCTAGCTCGTATAAAGGGTTCCCGAGCACGCCATGAACCCAATTTGCACCCAATTCTACCTTAAACGGTCCTGTAAGACAAAACAAGAACTTAGCGAATGTATGACTTTACACTCGGGATTTATTTATTTTAGTGTAATTACCAAGAGGAATTCCGATAACTCGGCCGCCCAGACGTGTTCTTCCTTCGAGTATTATAAAATCCGTTTCACCTTTTTCTAAAAGAGTGTTGGCTGCCGCTAACCCTGAAACCCCTGCACCAATTATTGCAATTTTTGCTCGAACAATGCCTGAACTTTCTGGATTGTTTGACTTTGTATTTGCAATGTTTTCAGCCATTTTCATAATAATACAAAACCGTCCTCTACGCCATCTTTGAAGTAAAGGGAAAACCCCGAAAAAGCTCCTTAAAATGAAGCCCAGGTGGCATTCGTTCAATTTTGAATTAATTTTTATTTCGCCTAGCGGCGAACTGGAGAAACTGTAGCCAGTTTGAAACATGGTTTGAAATTAAACGTTAGTTAGTGCTTTGTTTACGTGCTGTTGTGCTTTAGAGGGCTTTCCTTATGTAAAGTTAAGCTAAAGCCATATAAATTAATATTAAGGATTAATTGAAATTGCTCAAGAATGGAAGAAAGTAGTCAACTCTTTGATATTTCGTCGGCAAGTTATAATAGCATCGCCGACGATGAAATGCTTCTGGAAAAGACGCGATCTCAAGCTCACGATCACTTGCAAAATCTGGTCCGGATGCATTTATCTTTCTGCCTAGAACTCTCTACGATTGACGCGTAACATTTTATTCGAACTAAGCTAACAAAATTGACCGTTTTCTGCCTTAGAATTGATCGAAATGAGAGCCCGGTTCTAACAAAGCCTAACAATGAAAAGCTTCACCTTTCACTCAAGAAAAAAGCAGGGAAAACCCCAGTGAAACCAAAAGAGGAATCGCCTTTTGAGGTCTACACGCCTGAATTGCTCCGAAACATTGATGCTATGATCGACTACCTCCATTTGCCTTCAAGTCTCATCTTTGAAATCCATGTAGAGACTTTCCTAACGCCTAAACTTTTAATTTTCTACAGATATCTGTCAAGAAGGGTTGTTTAGAAGGCATGGAAAGCTCAAAAGCCAACAAGAACTTAGGACTACCTTACTAGCTAAGCAAAAGCTAAATTTAAACGTAGGCGAATATAGTGTGCACGAAGTCGCCAGCGTGCTAAAGAATGTCTTAGCAGAGACTCCGGAGCCTTTACTAACGAAAGCGCATTATCACTTCCACGAGCAAATCGCAGGTAAAATTTCAATCAGTTTTACCTTATCAGTTTATCAGGTTAACCTCTTGAATTTGTCTATTTTATTCAGAATTGGCAGATTTTCAACGCCAAATACGTTGCTTGCAACTCCTCTTCCTACTCTTGCCCATTGAGAACTACCAATTGCTCAAAAAGCTACTCAGCTTACTTCATGCAGTGTCTTTACACGCTGACGTCAACCTAATGACGGCTTCCAATCTAGGAACTATGTTCGCACCCCATATTCTCTGCCCAAGAAAAGTAAAATCGCCTGAAACTCGTCAACTTGTGCTAAAATCTACGTTTCTTAGATGTCAGCGGAAGTTTTCCAAGCTAGTGCAGGAGCTTTAGCATCCATGGTCGCTTTCATGGTCCAGCATGCCCCAACCTTATTCACTCTACCCAAAGAATTGCACCAAGATTTGACCCTTTATTGGCAAGAAAAGAAAGCTGTGGCTGGCCAAGGCTCCCTTTTGAATAACACGCCTTCAGGCAAAGAAACTGAGGTAAACAGAAACCTAATTCCACAAAAGATCTCAAATTGTTAGCAATATTTTCGAATTTTGTTCCCTAGTCAAGCCCTGCAATACAAACTACGATAACATTCGTCGATCGTGAGCTGTGTGCCAAAGTTGTCGCCGAAGATGGCGATCCCACACGTACCGCCTTAGCCCAGTTATACGCGTACGTTCAAGCTCAACCCGAATCGACGAAGAAACGCAAGCTGGTCCACAGATTCAACCGCGAAAGTGGCAATGGGACACCTCGTACTCTCAATCTCAACCAAAGTCTCAATATGAGCCTAGACAAGAGCACTCTAGGCGGTTCGATCAAAGTAAAACTCTCTAAAACCTCAATTCAGTTCTTAAATTCCTCTTAATTCGTTTCTTTTCTCTCTCAGAAGCATTTGTTCCGTAGTAGCAGCAAAAGACCCAAGCCCCTCCCCCTTTCCACCACAACAGACACGATTTTCCAGTCCCCGCAGCTCCAATCATCCTCCAAACCCACATTTTCCGTCCATCAATTCCAGACGCCCGTTTCAGGCTACATTCGGCACCCTGCCTTCACCCCCAAACGTGTTTTGCCAATGGCGGATTTGGATTCACCCCATGTAGGCGGCACTTTGGAAGCAGGTGTGGCGTTATCCACCTGGTCTTTACTCCAAGAAGAGGGCGGAGCTTCAACTACCAAGGAATTAATGACGGAACTTCATCCTTGCGAAGAAGACGAGGAAGAAACCATGTTCGAGAAAGCGCTAAAACTCCCAGATACGGAAGAAGAGAAGGAAAACAACGTTTTGTCCCCGTTAAGCCAGTCGGCGCAGCGTTGGCCAGCCGCTATGCAGCAGACAATTTACACGCCTCGTTCGCGGAAGCCCATTATGGCGTTATCGAACGTCAGTTTAGCCTTGACGCCTTCCGTGGAGTCGGCGGATCACGAAAGCGACTTTGGAGGAGAAGATAGTCCGAGTCAAAGTTGGGTTTTTGAGAAAAACTACTCCCAAGAGGAAGATGACCAAGAAGCTGTTCAAAAAGACGAAGAAAGTATTGAAGAGGGAAAGGAGGAGGAATTGGATGGAAAATCGACTTTAAGCAGTCCATTTGTTCACTATATGGAAGAACGTGGTCTGCACGTTGTAAGCCCATCCCCTGGACGGGAAAACCTCAGTCTTTCGACTGAACTGGGTTCCCCGTCCGATTCCATGTTGCATTTCCTCAACGGGAATGCAGATTCGCCGAATAAATCAAACTTATCACTTTTGGAAGACAAGGAAAACGTCAGGAAATCCCCTGCGAAAATACCCATAGCGTTAAACCATCAAATAGTGTTTGAAACTTCGCTGTAAAAAGTCTCTAACTGATTTTGTCGCGTAGACTGAAATTTCGTGCCTTTTCTCTCCCTATTTTAATAAATTTTTATGACTTTCATGCTATTCTATAGTCGAATTTTGGATTACACTCGAATTTTAATAAAATACAAGAAAATGGGAAAGGAATTCCGTATTTATTTTCATTTTTCGTTCAAAAACGGCGATTTTAAGCCCCGCCTAAGCCCCTCCCCTGGGCGGGAAAACCTGTCTTTCGGCTGAAATAACAGTAGTTCTCAGATTTCATGTTGTATTTCCTCAATGGGAATGCAGATTCGCCGAATAAATCAAACTTGTCATTTGTGGAAGACAAGGAAAACGTCAGGAAATCTCCTGCGAAAAAAAACAGTGTTAAACCATCAAATCGTGGTTAAAACTTCGCTGGAAAAAGCCTCCAGATGAATTTTCTCGTAGACTCATTTCGTGCCTTTTTTTTCCGTATTTTAATATATTTTTACGACTTTCGAGGTACATTCTAGAGTCAACTTTTGGTTTACATGAATTTGAACAAAAATACAAGAAAACGGGAAAGGAATTCCGTGTTTATTTTTCATTTTTCGTTCTAAAAAGGCGTTTTTAACCCCTAGGCGTCATATTGAAGGCTTCCAGCTGCTCGGAGATTTCCGAAACAGAGGAACTGGCCTAAAATGTTTGAAGAAAGGTTAATGGGAAAGCCAGACGTGGGATATAAGTCATACTGGATTCTGGTTTCCGGTGTTGGAAGAAGATGGATGGTTAGAATGTATCGCAGGGCCTTGGCCGAAGGCGTTTTGTAAAGAAGACAGGCGTTTTTCGAGTATCAGATGTTTCAAATTGGCTTTTTGTTGAACTTCCAAGATCGCCGCCACGAATTTCTTCTGCAGCTCGTCCCGTTCGCTCTTAACCTTTAAATTGGATATGAGAAAACACTTGTGGAAGCTTGGGGAATACGGTTTTACTTTTCGCAAGCTTTGCTCCACGACATGGCAATGCCACTTAAGGCTTTCCAAGTCCCGAGTCAAACTTTTGTTCTGTGCTGTAGCGTTCTAAAAGCCATATATAATATACAAGAGCTGTTACATGAAAATATTTTTTCTTCTTTTTTTTACGGCTAGGGATGCTTTGGCGTGTTGGAGAGCTGCCACTTGCTTTTTCATATCACCTAATGCTTTTTCGGACTGCTCTTGGTCGAGGCGTAAAGCGGCATTCTCTTGGGCCCCATGCGCAATTTGCTTGTCTAACCGTTCTTCTTTCTTCTTTAAATTTTCCAATTGCTCCTTTGGAAAAGAACGTGAATAGCGTTAGGAAACAATCATTTGGCTTTTGAGGGAGCTTTTGGAATACTTTCAAGCTGGCGATGAGGCCCATGTTGTTGAGAACGATGTCGTTGTAATAATTCTTGAGCTGAATCATGGATTTTTCGTGCTGGGCAGTAAGCCGAGCTACTTGTTTATGAAACCGATCTTCCAGTTCGTTGAGATCGGTCTTGGCTCGTGTTTCCATGTCTTGGCGTAGTTGATCCAAGCGTTTCTGAAATCGTTCTTCCACTTGACGAGCTTCTTGCTGGAAAGTACTTCGCATTGCCGTCTGTTCTTCCCCGTGTTTCTATTCCTCGTCAATCAATAGTTGCTCTAATTGTGCTAATTCGATCAGCTTTACCACTTTAATAGCGCGGATCATTGCCTCGTATTTGGACTTTAATTCGGCTAATTGGTTGCTTAGTTGGAGTTGTTCTTGCCGCATTGCACTTTCATGCGACTCGGATCGTGATTGAGTCAACTCAACTATTGCTTGGTTCTCCGCCTTAAATCTTAAATAGGTAACTAGCTTATCTTGATAGTAATTGTTCTTACGTGTAAATCGGATAAGGTTCGCTGATGTTCGTGGAGCAAGAATTTAATTCGTTGCTTATAAACAGCGACGTCCGCTTGGCGCGATTGCTCCGCATCTTCCAAGTCTTTCTCTTTTAATCTGATTAACTCATTAAGATAGTATTCATTAGTTGAAGGAATTCTATTAGCTTACCGTAGTTGAGCTCTGGTTTCTTCAAGGTTTTGCTTACTAAGCTCCCAAAAGGCATGGATTTTATCACGTTCTAATTGGAAGAAATTACGTTCTTCCCGCTCACGTTCAAGTTCCGCTTGGACCCGCCCCAAATGAGTTTGTAATTGGTCACGTGACATATCCGAGGTGGGCACGCCATCTATAAGTGCCGGTCCACGGGTACCGCCAACTTTCTTGACACCACCCACCTTCTTCTTCGCTCCCGTCTTCTTCTTCCCAGCCGGAGCCTAAGGTTACAAACAGTATTCAATCTAATGACTACTGAACAAGAAAGCAAAACAAATGTACTGTTTTATTGCCAGTTTTGGCCTCCGGTTTGGCCTTTCCGAGCATGTTTGTGACTCGACTTTGTGCTCCGTTGTGTAGCTAAGCTTAAACTGGCAAAGGTCATATGGCCCTAACGTTATTCACATCAATGATTCCCGTCACCATAGTGATAGCCCAAGTAATTGGATAGCGGAAGGAAAGGTAAGAGCAGGTGAACACGGTTGTTGGATCTATAAAACATTAAATGTCATTGCGCGCGCGCAAAATAAGTTTCGTTTTAGTCATTTAGACATTGAGTAGATGGCGCAGAAAGAGTTTTTATTCTCAAAACCCTACGTAGGTTTTTCATTTATTTATAACTTTACAATAAAAACTCTGAAAAAGATCAAATTTTTTACTGATTCTGCTCATTATTCCGGAAATAGAAATGTGAAACGTAAAAAACCCACGACTTTAGCCAGCCATTAGGGACAGTACCGGAGGAAGCTCATATGGCAGACGCTCGTGTAATCGCCCTTTTCAATAAAAGCGCAGAAATCAACCAAAATTAAAGCGTGAAAGCACCGTTATCAGCTTGGCGCCCTGAAAAGCTTTCCATACTAACCTCCCTACCCACCCTTTCACCAGGTAAAACAGATTAATGCATTAAATTCGTTCAATATTATTTCGCTCTTACACTAATATTTTTTGCATTAAGAAAATCATCTCTTCATAATATAGCTTTTATACATATGTGATATGTTCTGTACATTTTATGTTATATTAATTATATTAAACTTGTTTCATAAGTAACGAATCTTAATTATTCCCAATCTTAAACACAATTTATGATGTTTCAAAAAGTCGAAGATGGCGCCAACCAAAGCGGTTTTATCTTTAGTCCATAGATGGCGCGCTGAACAAAAACTAGGAAAATTTTATATTAATTATTTCTACCACGGAACGGTGGCCAGCACCGGGTCTTGCCGAGCGTGGTGGATCAAGTTCGGTTACCTGCCCTTAACCGTCAGTGGTGAAGGAGCAGCGCTCGGAGCAATATGTGTGACTGTGTGTGTTAAAAACTGGTGTTTGTTCCTTTGAGAAACGGTAATATCCATATCCTTTGCACTCCTATCCTGACCCGTATCGTGCTTGCCACATTTCATAGCATATTTGATTGTTCAGCTCATCTAAATTGTGTGAAGCGAGCGTGGGAATTTTGCAAAATACCAAGGAAAAGGTTCACCTCCCGGAGGTCTATTTTGGCGTTGCGTGTGTATGCTTTTTCCGTTGCCTTTTGCGTTGACGCGACCGAGAGTTGGGTAGTGCAGCCCTGCGGCCCTAACTAAAGGAAGGAAGGAAGAGACGCGGTCGATAACCGTGAGCAAGCTTGGTGGATTCCGTGATGGCGGGAACCCCAGGCCCAGGCCTCGGCTCGTATTGATTCACATTTGGCATAGCTGTATACTTTATAGGATAAACTCATAAACTACCTTAACTTTCTCAACACAAAACACTAAAAAAGTGACTGTAAATGTCCCCGCTTTATCTGTCGGCTCTTAAAACATGTTTATTGATCTCACCCTTAATAATTCCTCCATTTATTCCTTTTTCTAAATTCTTTACAGATGTGGATGATGTTTGTACATGTCTGCGTTTCTGCCAGAGCTGCAGCTCCCTCGTGTTAACATTAGTGCCAGTGCAAAAACGTTCGATTTGAGATACCTTTTTGACGTTTGGCCATGGAACTAGTGCCAATGTGTGCAATTGAATAATCGCCATCGTTGCCATCATTTTCCCGGATTTTTTTCCTCGAGTGCAAGTCTTTAAACAGCGTGTTTTCAAGTGATTGTTTAATTCACTTAATTTCGACAGGGATAAAAAATAAGTGATGGTTGCCATGGCAACCGCTTCCTTCAAAACGTTTGGGGTGAATCTCATTTTGCTCAGCTTGGCGGTCGTAAGCCACGCCCAGTACCAGCAAAGCCTGGTAGTGCCCCATGACGTCACGCCGGGTTTCGTCATTGACCAGTGGAAGGAAGCGCGAATGGGCGGGGCCGATTGGCGAGAACTCCGACTCGAGAACACGCCCCATTCCGCCTTCTTTGCGCTCATCGACAACGCGTTACTCATGACCACCGCGTTGCTCCATCCGCTCAGTCACGTGCCGCAGCCCATCGTGCTCCAAGTCACGGAGGACACGCCCACCCACACGGCTGCGCACACGCTCCATCTCTTCGTCACCCCGCGCGCCCAGCTCCTGCGCTTCGCCGCGAATCACTACGAGGGGCACGTCCCGGAAAACAGTCCCTCGGGCACGCCCATCAGCGGCCTCTTGCCTTGGCACGCCGTAGGCGGGGCCAACACCACGGTCACCTATAGTATCATTGGCGGAAACGGCGCGGCGCACTTCAAAATCCTGTCAGACACGCTGAACGGACTCGCGGAACCCCGTTTGGTTACGACCACGCCCCTTGATCGCGAACGACAAGCGGTGTATGACGTCATCGTCCGCGCTCAGCAAGACGGCCACCCGGCGTTAGCCACCACCCGCATCACGCTCCACGTGACCGATGTCAATGACCACGCCCCCGTTTTCGCGTCCCGTTTGTACCGATTCTGGGTCACGCCGAACGCTTCCAAGTTTGATCAAGTCGGCCAAGTGGCGGCGACGGACGGCGACGGCGATTCGGTCGTATACTTCATGAGTAAAGCTAGTAACGCGTTTATTGTGGTCCCCCAAACAGGCGCCATTTTGTTGGTGGAGAATCCGGGTTATTTAACCGCGAATCGGTCGTATTTGCTGGAAATCGGCGCCAAAGATCGTCCGCAAGATGGGCCTCGTTTCAGCCTCATTGCCAGCATGCCCACGCGGGTGATTCTGGAAGTAGGCGGGCCGGTAGTTCCGGAAGGGGACATGCTGGTCAAGGAGACGCCGACTGAGTCGTTGGAAGCGATTCTGGAGCTGATTGAAGAAGAAGAAGCGATGGAATCAGGGGACGAGAACAACGAAATGCCTCATGAAATGGATCCAATGGATGCGAAGAATAACGGGGGGCGGTACCGTAAGCACCGGATCGCGAAACGGCGCGTGACACGTGCGCTGAGACCCACCAAGCGTGTGGAATTCAGCGAAGCGGACGGAGGACCGGAAGGCAAGCTTATGTTCCAACTGGAGAAGGAAACTGAGCGCGAGCGCTTCAAAATACGAGATGATAACCCCTGGGTCACCGTGGAACCCAATGGGAATGTCCGTGTCAAGAAGAAGTGGGATTATGAAGAACTCGGCCCGGAGAAAACGATCGATTTCTGGGTTACGATCACTAATACCGAAGGCGGAGGTAGGATCCATCTTTTCTGGCCTTATTCCTTTACGTGGAAACTTTTTGGGGGATTTTTTCCGAGGGAAAAAGGGAAAATCGGAAGAAAAGAGCGAGTTTCGGGGGGGAATTAAAGCTATAGGAAAGGGAGAAAAGAATGCGAGCAGACGAGTAAGAAGAGGCAAGACAAGGTTCAGACGTCAACGCCCCTAACATCCAGATCGTCTCTCCCAAAAGATGCTAAGAATAGCTCGGGACGGGAGAAAGATGAGATGCGAAAAGGGACATACTTCCTCACAAATAGCTCCATGGGAGGTTCAAGTTTCTCGTAAACCGCTTCATGATTCATCTCAAGAGCGAACAAGATACGGGGCTAACGAAGCTGATAATTTTGTAGTTTTATTTTCGAAATTATTTTCTGCAGGTCTTTGGAAATCATCCCATGAGCTTGAATGAACAAGACGGCATTGTCCGTACGAAAGATGAAGCCACGCCCTTATTATGGGTCTAGGGTCTTACGTCTATAGGGACTAGAGCGTGGGGAATTTTCAGGTGTTGGAAGGTTGGGAAGATGTTAGATAGGAATGTGGAAGGATGGATCTGGAATTTCGGGATAAATTCTTAATTTCCTAAAAAAAAAAAAATCTTAATACAGTAGATGGTTACTGTGATTACTGGTTATTAGGGTTATTCGAATCAGCCGCTTTATGGAAGACATTTGAAGGACCGATCCAAAATCGAATCCTCAATCATCTCTATCAAAACTGTTGAAATTTTTTTTTTTTTTTTTTTTTTTTTCGAGACCATCGTAGGCACAGCCTATTGGCGGTTACATTTATTTTGGTCCTATTCAGTTTTACATTTCTTGGATCAAAGAGGGGGGGGGCATTTATAAAGGAGGGGAGTTTGTAAATGAAAAATCGTTGCGACATAAATAGTAAAATTCTAAATTAAGGAAATTCTGATTTCTTGGAAATCGAACACTGAGATTCGGATTGTTACGTAGTACCGAATGTGGAGAAATACTAGAGGATTTATAAGGATTTATAATGAGCTTTTGAAGGGGCGTAATATGTTGGCGTACATTACTGTCAGAAGCTGTGGAGGATTAAAGTTGGGAAATGGCGAATTATGAAATCATGCCAATATTTCCAGACGTTTTGCCCCGGGGCTTAGCGTGGTTTCATTAGTAGTCGTTGTTGAAAGGTAATATATATCCCGAGTTGCGTAGACCAAGAAAAAAAACTTTATTCTCATTTCCTTTCTTCTAACTTTTTTCTTTGTAGTTTCTTTGGAAGTTTCGCATTAATTTATAATTTGCTTTCAAGATTTTATTTTCCTTTTTTCCATCTCCGTAAATGGAATTTAATATTTCAAGAGGAACTTGGTAAGATATGTTGATCTTTTAAGAAAAAAAAATCTACAATTCTTAAAAGTACATTTACACATTTGTTCGCAAACTTAGCAAGGCAGTGAAACGGTGAAAACTTGGAATTTAAAAGTAAAAACGCGTTTCCGAAATTCATGAAGTCCTGAAGAAAAGCAAAACACGAAGCTATATCATTCCATACATCACACAACTCAAATTTTCCTCTCCCGCTGATCATCTCCTCTTTCTGTCATTGTTTCCACGCATTGGGTGAATCCCAGGGTCGTTTTCCTTCTTCATTTCACCTTCTCAGGTGTCTTTTTCGCTTTCGTTTGGGTGCCTGGGTTCAGGTTCAGGTGTACGACAGTCCTAAAAATGCTATCCATATATGGACACACAAGACCCCTATAGCTTTCCGTGAATTCCTTGCAACTTATGAATTGAATAGCGTCAAGATCGCCATTTCCTCCCCCATCGCACCGTACGATTTCAGAACAAATA
>JAGJRP010000701.1:0-32325 GCA_022832235.1 Lepidurus couesii
CATTGAACGGGTTATGATGCATTACTTGGCTGATTGCTGTATCAAATCGCCTTATGGACATCAAGCAGGATTCAAGTTAGCTACAAAGTGACAAAAACTGTGTTTTAAATTGTTTCGTAAACATTTATTTCGAGATTAAGAGAAACACGAAGCTTCACTAAGCTTCAAGGACTTGAGTCCTTGAACTTTAAATAACTTATACTGTGTCTAGTTTTTCTTAGCTAATAGTTTCATATTCTTCTAATTCACGGATGTTTTTTTTAACTGAGGGACCGTTTAAACAGATGTTATGCACCGTGACTTCTAAAAAAATGTTGCAAGGTGTCAAGTCTCGCTCGCTCACCTAAGTAGAAAGCGCCGACCGGGAAAGCCTTCAGTCGCATAGCGACCTTATTAAAAGCATATTTTCGTGGTATTGCTGGGGTGATGGTTCCTCAGCCGACACAGACAACATATAGAGGAACTAATCTTAGCTCGGAAGCTGCTAGCTGCCCCCTCCCCCTATGCCAAACGAACTCTTGGATGTATATTGGATATAGAACTTTACGTTCTGTTCCAACATTGAGATGTCTTGGCAGAGATATCCGTGTCTTGATAGTGGAAGAAGAAAAAACCCGTAAAGTAAGCTAATTAAAGCTCTTGTGTCCCAGGGTTTGGCTTTTGCATTTGTATTGCATTGTTGGCTTAGATTCTTGGCGGAATTGAATTGAAGCGTTTGACTACGCACTTAACGTGTCATGTGTCAGTCAAAAGCGTGACAATCAAGCTCTTCTCTTCTTCAGACGCTAGTTTAGGGGAGAGTGAATTTGAAGTTTCGAATGACGTCAGAACGCTTGGACAGTTATAGCTTTCGACACCTTGTGGCGCTTAATGAAGCGATAAAAAATCTCTTACGCAAACGCGTGAACGGAAACAAAAATGAGGTAGCGATAGGTCGGAGCATATCGAATACCCTTAGTAATGTGCTATACTGCTGCATCAAAAATCCCTGTCGTGTTTTGGGAAAGAAGACTCTTTATTGCTTTTCCCGGGGTCTTACGACGCTGCGAGTCTTCTGTCTTGCCAAAAGCGATAATTTCTTCCAATTTGAAATTGTAAACGGTGTTGAGCTCCGCCTTGGAGTTTACTTACAGCAATCTGCCGATGGCACTAAGCCGGTGACTTGAATCCTCCTCAAGACTTATGACTTAGTCAGTCTGTTATCCGTCTCAGTCTCTTATCCAATTGATGAAACTGAGGTTCGATTTCATGCAAGAACGAATAAACTAATAGAAACAAATCCTTTATCATGTCAGAGAGTTGGGAAACAGCATTTCTTAGGTAAGAAAGCTCGAAGCTAGTTTTGGCAGTAATGATTTGGATTTCCTGGCAGTTTTATATTGGGAAGTGGGAAGATTAGGTTTTACAGAAAAAGTTCATCGCTTTAATTGTTATCGTTCTGACTTATATTATTATCTTAATTTGATGGTAATATACTAGTTGCAGAATTAAAAAGTATGTAAAACTATCCCAAGTAATCTCTAAAAAATGGACTGGTTTTGCCCAGTGTATATGATGAGCACAACGCATTTCTTATTTTTGATTTACGTGGGAGAAGGTACACTTGTACAATGTCAGATATCTATTATTTGTAGCGAGTTACTTGTGAAAGGTTAGCGGTTAATTAAGCAAAACACTGAATTCCTTATTGTTAATTTTAGCCTTTAAGAAATCCTGAGGGGAAGTAAACAAGCTTTGAATCAGTTTCTTCGCGAGTAATTATTATCATGCAGTTAATTTTTCAATGCATTTTTCATGCAGAAATATTTCATCCAAACATGAACTTTAAAGTGTCCTGACAAAAAACGCGTCAGAATAGTAATTAAAATCCATCTTAGGGTAATTTTGAAACGAAATCATTCTAGAAATTTGCTAAACTGATGAAAAAAAGGTAAGAGGCTTCCTTGGATCATTTAGATTTAGTTACAACTTTTTTGGCAGAAATTGGAAACTGAGACACGTTCTACTGAAGTTTCTCGTGAAAAGTATCGGTTAGGACTTTCAGACCGTGTATTTACTTCTAAGAGGGCATGTGTGGTTATGCAGAAGCCAAACCGTGTTATTGGGGAAAGAGTTGGGGTAATATAAATCCTGTCGGTGATGTGGAGCAAACTAGACGTCGGCTTAGTTTACAAACGCGTCAAACCAAGGCTTTTCACCCTTACACGCATACGCTGAGTGATACAACTATGTCCCCACTTATTTTCGGACGGCTCAATGCTTGTAAGCCATCCCACGCACTTTTTTTTACCTTCTCAAGCTGCCCACTAGAAAGCAGAAATACTCGCTTTCTTTTTGTCTAATTAAACTTTCCTCATTAACAACTTCAGAAACTATTAACTCTCGAAACTAGAAACTATTAATTGCTCGAAAGACTAAAGTAAAAACTATCCAGAGCAATGCTTAAACGTGAAGGAAGACTACTTTTCTTACTTTCACACGCTCGCTTTCAACCATTTCAGTTATTTCTTCTTCTACTTACAAATGCGATTTTCTTGCGGTTACGATTCCGATAAAATTATCCAACTTGTTTCTCACAAAGTAATTGGCGAGTCCATTTGGCGAACGAATTTTGCGCGCCCACAGGACTCAGTAACCCGATTACTTGGAAGAAAGTAAAAACGGGGGGAAAAAGCAAAACAGAATTGTGGGGTACTAGCAAAGCTTAGAGCTTCCGTGGAAGTTGGATGCTGCTAGGTCACTGCTCTCTTGGACGTATGTGCAGAAGCACAAGGGCTTCCTTGAACGAAAGATTGAAAAGATCCTGTTGCTACCCCTGGTCCACGTAGTATTTCTGGAGTCCAGAGTTAGGTTGAGAGAAGACGGAGGAGGAGGAGGAGGAGGAGGAAAGAGAGGGAAAAAAGAAGAAGACATGGGTCGGAGGAGTTTCACGGGCAAGTGGCCAGCATTATAACTCCGGTTGCCCCCGGAAGATATAAGAAGAAATTTCAGGGAAAAGGATCCAAAGGTATATACACCCGCCGTTTGTGTATGTTTATGTGTGTACTACAAGGAAAAACGGAGAGAGGAAGGTAGAAATAAGGTAAAAAGAGAAACGAGAGAAAAAGAATTAAAAACAAAGTGCTTTGCTTCGTTGCCAATTTGTGAGCTCCGCCAGGGCAAACTTCCGCCTTCTTGCGATTACCCCGCCTATCTAGTAACCCTTCTCACGCTTTCGTAATCTTTTATTTTTAATAGAAAACGGTGGCTGGCATCGTATAGAGCTTTTGCCAAATTACGCCTCTCGCGGCAAGAGTTGGCGAAATTCGCCATTTTTTTTTTTTTTTTTTTTTTTTAAACTTTACCAGCGTAGGCCGAAGCCTATTGCTGGAACTTTTCATTGTTTTTAACAAAATATTTACAAAGTTACTGTTAACTAAGCATGAACATTAGACAACGTTTGCACGTTGTCCAGAGGGCGGGAAAAGAATAGACTGGAATTCTACACTACATTGAGACACTGGAGACTTGGGTGATTTTTTACGCCATTACTTACAAATTTTTATAGCTTCGGACATAAAATGGGTTAGTGCTGGAAAGACTTTTGGGTTGGTTACAATGACTTGTGCGTTAAAATGGACTTGGATTTGGCTTAAATTGCACGTTCTTTGTTTAATCTACGACAATGGAATAGTAGGTGACGGAGATTTTGTTTTGCTTGATCTTGACATGGGCATCTAACGGAATATTGGTTTTCCGTGAATATTGGTTTTGCTTTGTGTCTTTGTGCCTTATTGTGTCCTTTTGTTTGTTTACTTGAGCTACTTGTAAAAGCTGTAAGCAAAACCAAACTATTCACGGAAAACAGTTTGTCGTTGTTTGTTTACCTTAACTTAAATGCACTCAAAATGGCGGGTTTCGCCAACTCTTGCCGCGAGAGGCGTAATTTGGCAAAAGCTCTATAGCGCTGGATAACTTAGTTATTTTCTGGTGACGTAAGTATCTTTTTGTCACCTGTTTCGAAGCAGCAAAAATTTTATTTCGGGACGTGTGCGCAAATCTTAAAGTCATCTTTTAGATTAAAAATTCCAGGAGTGAAGAAAAAACAACTTTGAACTAGTTTGTAAGTTAATGGAATGCAGAAAATTCTCATCAAATAAGAAATTCTCATCAATTTTCGTTTATGAGAATCGGTTATCTAACCTAACCTAACCAAACCTAACATAACCTAACCCAGGGGTGTCCAACCATTTTTTTCGATTCGCCAACGTGTTGGCGAATCGGGGTGTCAATTCGCCAACACTTGAAAATGCCCTCTGAATTCGCAAATTCGCCAACACACTACAATTCACCAAAATCGTTGCAACGCAAAACTTGGAATGGTTCTACCAGTAAAAGTTTTTCGTTCAGCGCTGCAGCCCAGAGATTCACCGTTTGGATTTACGAAATCAAGATCTTTTTGACCAGGTTTGTCCGTGAATTTTTTTTAACAGCCCATTCGCCAATATTTTTCGTCAATTCGCCAACGTTGGTGAATTGAAGATAGGGTTGGACACCCCTAACCTAACCTAACCTGTAGTATCCCAACATTCGCGGTTCGCAATCCATCCCAGAGGCGCGAATGAAGCCTTGCCTTTTAGGCAGGCAGTTGTGATGTTTAGGCAGTTCCATTTATACAATACAACGGACAACACCAACAACCGTAGCCTTCCAGTGATTTGTTTTCAATTATCTCGCAACATAACACCCATCCACCATCCCCACTTTAACAGAAGTGTGGGACATTACACAAACCTTAGCTAAGCTAACCAAACCTAACCTAACGCATTTCCAATCCAACTACCAATTTGAACTCGAATGACACCCGTTTGTCACTCGTTTTCCTGAGAACGTGCAACAAAAAATACACACCAGTGTCACTTTTATTTTCAAGTTCCGAAACTGGAGAACCTGTTGAAAATTGTAAATTGTACAAAAATACGAGCCTTCTGGTGTCTATTATACCAAACAGAATTTTGTTAATCCATAAGAGTGAAGATTGTAAACTTAAAGTCTAAAGTCGTAAGTGGAATTTAGGTGGAACTCATTACTTTGGATTATAAAATTACAGATAATTTATTATATAGATTGTAACAAAGTATAGGATTCTTATTAACTTATTACTGTAAATTACAACGACATTTGAGAGTGTATTGCTCTTCTAATGTAGTAGTGAACTGCAACCATATTGTTTATGATCTTATTAATTAATCCACAGTTATCTCTTTTCAATGTTTAGATATGACAATTACAAAGCGTAACTTACGACCAGAGCCTAAAGATTAGTTAAGGAATCGGAGAAATTCAATCAAAATTTTTTACTGTCTTGATTAAGTATTCGAAGAAGAGCAGTTCACTTTACTAATATAGGCAACAATCTATAATCTAACAAGTGGAAGTTGAGAAGATATTTTTAATTTTAAAACCAGACACCTTCGATGCATGTCAATGCTTTCTAGCCATCATGTAACCTGAACAAGTGCTTAGAAATCGAAGACTTCCAAGGAAATTGAAAACAATATCATATGACACACTTTTTAATCAGATTGTTTTCCATGCGCCAAGCTTTTCTCGAGACAGTCAATAATTCGGCGAGCATCTAATATTACTGGGGAAAATTAACATTGCTAAATAAGCTGAAACCAATTATCTAAAAGCTTTCGTTCTTTAAATAAGTATTTTTACTAGAATTGAAAAGAGAATAGAGTTTGTTACTTTGAGGAATGCTCGGTTAGTAGTTATTGAATTGTAGGTTTTAAAAGTGTCCCCGCATTGAAAATTTCTTAAAATCTCTCGAAGACTAGCGATCAGACGGACTTTACAGGACTAGACAAAAATTTTGAAGTCAGACTTTTCTCAATTGTTACTTGTACGCTATTTTGTGTTTTAAACGGGTTTCTTATTATAATCGGATAACTCAGTTATAATTTCTACCACTAGGTGTCACTCGTCAGGATTGTTCACTTTCTATCCGCTCGGTTCGCTTGGCTTGTTAAGGAAAAGGGTGTTGCCCTTTAGTAATATGAAAGACTCATTAAAAACTAGGCGGGGAACTTTATTATTCCGCTGTTTACAGCATTGCTCCAGTGCTTAACCAGTCATGCAAACAATAGAGGCTGCATGCTTGGCATGGAATGCAACTTGCTCTTATCCATTGTCCCTGTAGATTTCATCTGCTTATATTGCCTTTGCTTGAAGGTAGTACAAATCTTCGGATTTCGTGACTTTA
Source organism: Lepidurus couesii (assembly GCA_022832235.1). NCBI lineage: Eukaryota > Metazoa > Arthropoda > Branchiopoda > Notostraca > Triopsidae > Lepidurus > Lepidurus couesii. The sequence continues at coordinate 6,248 of JAGJRP010000701.1, forward strand.
TTGTTTGCCTGCTTCTTCCGGACCGTACTAAAGGCGTGGAATAAGGAGAAGGAGAACCATAAAATCCTTGGCTCATTAGCTGTCATAAAGTTGGACTAATGACGCAGCTATTGACTCCTGGTAAAGAAGCCAAGCTATAGCCGAAGAAAAAAGAGAAAATGGCGAGGGACAAAGAAGCACTGAAATGATTACGATGACTGGCAAACACTGGAATGCCCTTTGCGTGTCATTTTATGACGGATAGTTTCAAATGCCAAGACCGCTACCTTCATCACATCAGAATCCCTATTCTTTAAAAAAATAACTTAAACACTTAAAAGCTACAATCCGCCTCCCTTTTGACTTGTTCCTTTTAATCAATCTTTGAGCTGCTCATGGTTTAGTAACCTTTTAAAATTCTATTTGTAATACGTTGTAGCTACTTTTTAAAAACTCTTGCATTTTTATCGATAAGAAGTCAGAGAATTTAAAAATTAGGCCAGCTCTCTTAAATGTAGGTAGATTTTCAAGCCGTGGTTTAACTGTAAAGATTCTTAACCGTATTGACTTAAATCTCCCTATTGAATATCAATTCACTTTTTGACACTTGTTTTTCGCTCATATTGCTCATAGTTTGGTGTGAGTCTTTTTTATCCCGTGCCCAAGTTGAGAACAGACTCCCAACAAAATGAAGGAAGAAAGAAACTGGCAGCGAAAGACAAGGGAGCAGCCCTCATTGAGGTGTCGTCGTGGTTATTTAGATAAAAAGGAAATTCCGTGCAGCAGACCATGCCAGCTCGGTCTTTTATTTTTACGTCAGAACCAGGCCAAGTTCCCCTCCCTCCTCCCCAAGTCATTAGTACTGAATGCAACACTCCCCTTGTTACCAGGTGGGGGACAAGGTGGGCACAGACTGTCCAAAGGTGTATCTTTTTTCGATTTTTCGTATATTTTTTTACGAACTCCCACACAGAGACAGTTGCGGGGTGGGGGTGGGGTGGCTGTAAGACCTTAATATCCCACCCATTGACGCCCCTCCGGCTCAGGGCAAAAAAAAAGAGAGGGAAGTTATACTACGGGATATCCATTCCAGTGGCAGTTGCTTGGAGTCAGTGTTGGACGACGACAGAGCTGGAAGGTATATGGCCAAGCCAACGCCGTAGATCGGGTCCATTCATAAGTTTCAGGCGTCTTGGGAACGACGCTTTTGATTTTTTCTCCAACCCCAAAAGCTTGGGCTCTGGTGTTTCAGGTCTGACAATGCTTACAAGGGTAACTTTCCTTGCGTTCCTTAAGTGGAGTGACCTTAATCGATCCTAGACTCGATTATTATCGATTCGCTCCTTACACCCTTTTTCTAGCCCCTTTCGTCTGAACAAAAATTCTTAACGGGGCTTAGACTGAGTGAGGGTGTTTTTTTTTTATTCTAAAGAGATTTGGAAGACAAAGTAGCAGCCCGAGAAAATTGGAAAGAACGCCAGTTGTTGGGTAAGTTGCACATTTTTGCTTCTTTGTCTCTGATGCGGACAGTAAGGTGTAACTAAGTGAAGCTGTGCTCATTACTGCACGGTTCTAGTCTGTCAAAGCGACGGAGCGTTCCTGGACAATGGAGTAATTAATTATCTTGTTAGATTAAAGTTTGAAATAAGGAAGTGATGTAAACATAATGATTTGCCGTCAAAAACTGACAAGGAATTGAATGTACCTAGTTAAGAAATGGCAAATCAATATTCCCTGCTCAAGGGATAACTTTAAGTTAAATCTTTTAACTTAACTTTTAAGCTTTAACTTTAACTTAAAGTGTATAAATTTATATCATTGTTGAAGTCAGAACCCAATACTTAATAAAAAATCTTTTTAATGAATGTTACTTACAAAATAGATAGCCAAAACCCTTTTCTTTTACTATAAAATTTATTAACTGTTGAGATCACTGCTCACTGGCTTCATCGTTGAACTAATAAGCTACTAAAATAAGGAGGATTACTAGTTTTGTGACTAAAATGGGCTAATTTCCTTGTACAGTACTTCGTTAACGTATAGCGACTTAGCTGTACTTAGTAGCTGTACTTAGCGTAGCTTACTTCGTTATTAAGTAATTACAAACGTATTTAATTTATTTATTACAACAAAAACATGTTACGTTTGTATTAATTTATTTCTTTATCGGTGTCTGGAAATAATTGGAGCAAAAAAGCCATGTCAGAAGGGTACAAATAGAACCGCTTTGTCTCGTTGTTGATGTGCTCTGTTACGGGAGCAATGGGATTAAACAGTGGAAGTTAAACAATAAAGAAAAAGAAAACGTTTGCATTCAATTGTTAACATAGAGTCAGGGGGAAAATAAAGGAAAAAGTTTGGTAACAAGCTAGGGATATAATGGATATATCTGTTGTTCATCGCACGAGTGTTCCTATATATGTATACGATTTTAAATGGACAATGGCCAATCAGTAAAAATTGTCAGAGCTTACTTGAGCTAAAGGCTCAAAAAGTATTTAAAGGCGTCTCTTTATCAGGTGAAGTGTATCAAGAGCATAAGAGGTCCGATTCAATTCTGAGCAGATTTTTTCATAGTTTTCTTTTGTGTTTATTGAACGTCGATGAATCAACTTTTAAAACTAATCTGGACGTTTTGTAGATGTTGTCTTTAAATCTATGATAAGAGTAGGACGGGCTCGCGATTAGTTTGAAAGCCTTTCGTATTGATCGGTTGACTTTTTTGTGTCTGGTCAAAAAAATGTGGGGCAATTTTTTCTGGGTGTTGAGCTGCGTTGGAGTGGGGTTAAGTGCCAATACATATGCATCAATTGAGGGCGACGACAGCGCCATTTATTATTACACACAAAGGCGCTTATTGTAGTGATTGGATGACATAATTTCAAGTGCAGCGCAAAATGAGAAATGGCACATATCCTTGTCTCGGCTTCTGGCCAATTGATGGACGGGACAAAAAGAAAGGACTTTCTTTTTGTACCGAAAGGCCGAGCCAGAAGAAGAAAAATAGGGTAGGAAAATATAGAACAATACAGAGGCGACGACGGCAACTTTTCTTGATTGCTTAGACTTCGGACTCGGCTCTGACTTATAGCCTACTGGCACTCAGCCCTAAACTTCCACATGAGGTCGTGAAAGAAATTCTTGCTGCATCCGAAACAATCTCCTTGTCCTCGTTATTAAATCTTTCGAGTGCAAGAAAAATGCCGTTTTGGCTCAAGTGGCGGCACTGGCTTCATCTTGGTCGACTCTTTTTGTTGCAGACCGTATTCTTTTTTCGTACACGAAAGAGCGTGTCTTCACTTACATATGGATATACACTTGGAATGATATGTTAACTTAGCTAGTAGATCGTAGATGAATGCATCTAGATTACGTTTAGCAATAGAAAACCAAATTTAATTTGGTACCATTTCCAAAACGTTCTCCAGATTTAGTTACATACATACGTAATGTATCCCCGAGTCAAAAATGACACTAGTGTGTCACTGGCCAACAATGAATTTTTCTTTTTTCAGCTAGTGGCGTGACAGAAAGAGCAAGTTTTAACGACTCATCAACGAAAGGTGATGAGAATCGTTAACGTAATCTAACCTATAACCTAACCTAACCTAAGTAGCCTAACCTAACCTATCCTAACCTAACCTAAACTAATGCATTTCCAATCCAACTATACCACTTTTGAACTCGAGTGACACCCGTTTGTCATTCGTTTTCTGATAACGTTTTGAAACCATAATACACACTAGTGTCATTTTTATCTCGGATTTCCGAAACTGGAGAACCTGTTGATCATTTCGTCCTGTTGGTTCCTTATTACATTGCAATAGTAGATTAGCCTTGTAACTTTTATTAGCATGTTAGCATATATGGTGCGGTACAGTAGAAGTGAACTTGATTGAAGACTACTCAGTTGGTTACCCAAGGTCTTTCTTTAATGAATTCATTAGAATTTTCCGACGAAAGGAGCGTGGTCCTAAATTTGTCCTTGTTCTCTTGTAGTTTGTCGTAAATACCGTTTTGGCAGTCGCGCCAATTGTTGGCAGATTTTGGCAAACGTTAGTGACCTTAGACATCTGAAGAATTTTCCTTGATGGTGCCCGTTTTCATCTTAAGGTTTTTGTAACTTTCAGAAACTTAGATTGAGTTAATTAAAACTGCCATTCGTTTATTGAACTTTAAATTCTAATAGTGGGATCAAATCGAAAATGTATACGTGATTACAGTTGTCTTTTCAAGAAGCTTGTCATGCCAATTTAGAATTAATCGGGGTTTTACGATATGCTTGCATACGGCATTCAACGGCAGATTTCTACATGACTCTAAGCTTTTCAGTTCTTCAGTTATTTCCCATATAATCCAAACCACAGTATAGAGGTTTACACAGTATGGTAACAAGGGTATCCTTCCAATGTTAGGGTTTTCTGACAACTCGGTCTCAAGAGGATGTGAGGGTACTAAAGAACGTAGGAGGAATGGATTCACAGACTTACCCATGTACCCACCATGTAAGCATTCCTAATCTTCTAGAAAAAGGGTTCGAAAAGAGAACAAAACATTCACAAAACGGGGGACTGGTGACCTTACTCTCGGGTACTCTAGGGAGTTTTGGACTGCCGTAAGGCCCGACCTGCATTGCGCTTTGCAAACCTTCGTGACCTTTTTTGAACTGCACTGGGAGGTTTGCGAATGTACCCTTTCATTTTCTGGCCTTTTACCTCAATATTACTCCGGGGACCGAGAAGGTCGTCAGAAAACCGTAACATTGGAAGATGTTACCATACTGTGTAAGCCTTTATACTGTGATCCAAACCATGTAGTTTTGATATGCGAATCGCCTGATGTACCAGGCAGTACATTATGTCCAAGTATTCAGACTCCATCAGAGACCTGCCGTGGGGCTCTTAACTGTAATACGGAATTATGGTTTAATCGATAGGGAAATCGTTAAGAGACACGAGCTAGCCGTACCTTGTGCTACCAAGCATGTAATGGTACTATTGTTTTCTTTGTTTCCTTTTTTTGTCCGTACGGTCTGCATCTCTCACCAGTTGACAAGGATAGCATGCGATGTAACAAAAGGTGTGTTTATTTTACATTCTATCCGAACAGGGTGAAAAAGCTAACCCTGGCGTATGCGTGTTTGTCACTGCCCCCCTCCCCCCTCCCCTCTCGGTTTACCAATTTAACTGCGCTGGCAAAGTGCGCGAGTCTATGCCCGCCAGGGGTTTGCATTTAATGCACGGTAATACAGTTCCCGGCCGATTAATTGGTGTGTCGTACACCTGGTAAAGGTATCTGTACGGTAGGGCAATCCTATCTTACGTGTTTTAAGGAAATCTGAAAAGGGTGTACTTTCTTAAAAATTACGACAGTGATCAGAACTTTGCGGTGTGTGATCCGACCGATCCCTGTTTCGGAGCTTTATGACAAGTATATATAGTTTTACAGTTTTGGCACTTGAAAACTGGGTTTTGGTTTGAGTTTCACTTGATTCATGCTGTTGGGCAAGGTGCGGTGTTCACGTGAGAAGTTCTCATCCCCCTCCCCCCTGAGCCGTTAGCCATGAAGGAGAAAACTAGGGCAACGGAAGTATAAAAGGAAGCGGAGAGCAGCAAAATAATAATAATAAAAAAACGTTTTAAGTGAATGGGTCTGGCTATTGTTCGCACTACTGGCAGAAGAACCGATTTTCTTTTCATAGATGTTTTTATGAAGGTGGGCTAAGCGTTAAGAGGATAGACGCTTCCATCCGTGTCGTCCTGTTCTTAGCCCAGCTCGATCCAAGCAAGTGACAGAATCAATTTAAGCAAGAGATCTTCCTCAACACATCTCCTAACATTTGTAATTATACACATTGCTTGGCAACTTAATACAAATCTCTTCGTTGAGGTTTTCTTAGCCTGTGTTTAGAAAACGGAAAGACTTCTGCTTTCTTTATCCATTTATTTGATCGCTTCTAAAAACCCACTCAGCCGCGTGAAAAAAACTAAATTGGTACAAAAAAGTGTATAAGCCAAAACTGATATAAGGATTCCAAAGTAGATTATTGTGTAAGTCTTTTTTAGGGTGGTGGTTGTCTTTTATTTTTAGGTAGTAACTGTTAAAAAAAACTGTCGAGGTTCAGACTCTTAAGAAAGGCACCCAAACGTAATTAATTACAACAACCACGTGCGGGGTACGCTGAAAGGGAAAATTACCTTTCATTTCAGTAACTCGATCTTGCGTGACGTCACATATGCCCGTCTTGACAGCTCAAGTAATCACAAAACAAGCATTAAGTAAGTGTCTTTTCGGTAAGGCACAAATGTAAAGAAGTCATTACAATGCATCAGTTGCACTTGAAGATTGACAAGCTCGTTAGTGTGTTTGAAGGGAACCAACAAACATTATCTGTAGGGTGGGAATCCATTAGTTATACCCCTTTGGGATGCACTCCAGCACGCGTCCTAGGGCGTTTCCCATAGCTTTCTATATATGTGTCTTGCAAGACAAATAAATATATAGTTCACCGGATGTGATAATGGAGGTGTTAAGAAAAATTGTGGTCATTTCAAGCCCACCCAACCGCGATTTTCGACTTTCCAAGAAAAAAACTTTCGTTTTGGGCTCCGCGAGCGGGTAATTTTCTTGCTCACTCGAGCCTATCTGCAAACAGAAGACGAAAGCGCACCTGAATTTGGTCCAGGCAAGCAACTTATGCTTTGCTTACGCCAGAAAGTAATCTAGGTCAATTTCTAGATGTTTTCGGCTTTTCTGAAAGGCTAGAACTTGAGTGCGATTGCAGGATGAGTGTTATTGCACCGCGTTGCGTCATTGCACTGTCATTGCACCGCGTTATTGCACCGAGTTGCTACTCGAGTGACACTTTATTCGACCTTGGATTGGCAGTTTAAATACTTCTAAGATGTGGTAATATGACCCTTTCCTAGAACCAAGTTCGTTGTAAACATGTTTGTTGTAATCGTGTTCCTTTCAGCTTGATTAAAATTACAAAGCTACGGAATGGCGAGAGAAAAAGGCGAATTTGATTTAGTATGCTAATTCGTACTATAAAATCACCGGGACACGACAATTGAAAAAGTCAGGTTGATAAATTACTACACGTTGGCTGATTATAAATGCTCAGCTTGTGCATCGCATTACATATTAATGGGACATAGCCAAGAAAATTGCCAATGTGATTTATTACTTAGCGCCTTATACGAGCTATGAGTACATGTTTCCTCGCCACGTGAAGCGAGAAACTTCACACGAACCTAAGGCATAATGAGCTTGTCAATCTTTTAAAGCCTTTTCGCCTTCTTTGTCCATCGTTTATAAGAAAAAACGAAAAAAATAAAAAAGGTAAGAATGTTATGCAGTTTGGCAACTTCCCATTACCTAAAGTTAACCAAGTCTGACGCCCACTTCGATATATTATCGTCCAAATCCTTCACCTCTTTTGAATTGTAAAAGACCCTATACAACACAATATTCGCTACCCCCTTGCATCTTGCTAACTTTATCGTGAAGAGAAGTGAATTAATAGGCAAAAAAGGATCATGGGCGTGGCCAACTGACCTTTATATAGTACTCGCTATTTTATTCTGTCATTGTCCGACCTTCGACCTGTCTCACACAAAATGCAAGGAAAAACCTTTCCCCTCTGAGAGAACTAGGGGGGGAGGGCAGTTCAATACTTGTTTATGATGTATTATTAAAAGACCGGATCGATCGGTGTGCCGTCGCTGGGTTGTTGCTGCAACTAGGTCAATTTTTGGCCCTTATCTGCCCGGAATATATACACAAGCCAGCTGATAAGCAAACAAATCGCGTATTTTTGCCCCCTCAAAGCACAATCGCATCATGAAACCCGATGCATTCGTTATATAGACAGCGGCAGGCTCCCGGGTAACCGTGACAGAAATTCGAATAATTTCCGACGTCGTACTTCTGACGTAGCCAGGCTTTCAAGGATCAATCTCCTATTATATTCTTTATAGCGCTTTTGCCAAATTACGCCTTTCGCGGCAAGAGTTGGCGAAACCCGCCATTTTGAGGACATTTAAGTTAAGGTAAACAAACAACAACAAACTGTTTTCCGTGAATATTGGTTTTGCTTTTGTGTCTTTTGCTTTGTGACATTACCTGAGCTACTTGTAAAAGCTGTAAGCAAAACCACTATTCACGGAAAACAGTTTGTTGTTGTTTGTTTACCTTAACTTAAATGTCCTNTTACCTGAGCTACTTGTAAAAGCTGTAAGCAAAACCACTATTCACGGAAAACAGTTTGTTGTTGTTTGTTTACCTTAACTTAAATGTCCTCAAAATGACGGATTTCGCCAACTCTTGCCGCGAGAGGCGTAATTTGGCAAAAGCTCTATTAGCCTCTGTCCAATTAAGCTACATTTGAATGCTTTTAAGTTTTGTAACCCTATATAGCCATCATCAATATATATTAGCTTTCATTTGTGAATTTATCAAGATGTTCCGAAAAAAATATTTCTCTTGTGAAGCATTAGTCGTTTACTTCCAAACATTATCAGTCAACGTTCGTACGTTCATAAAACTCTGTTAAAGAAAAAAGACGTGAATTTGACCTCGAAAATACTGTCGGATGTGCGCTAAATTTGAATCACGTATATGATGAAGTTTTAATTTGATCACGGTATATAATGCACCTAATTTTTAAAGGTAATTCTCAATTTTTTTAGCCAAGATAGTCAAGATGGCGTTACTTGCTTCGGTGCACTGCTTGAAATTCGCCCCGTAAGTATTAGGCGCGAATTTACTGTATCGCGATACAAATCAGTATATTTTGCAGCGGATCCCCATTGTTTTAGTTAGGATATTAATTGCATAAAAAGCGTATTTTTAATGAGTCTTTTTAACTTCACGTTAGTCGTATACAAAAGGGAGGTATTTCTTTCTTTATTATACAAGAAGCAGCACAAAAAAGGTCATCTGGAGAGGTTCACAATAAGCGTTCACACTGTATTAATTGGTTGTTTATTGTATATAGGTAGCGTGGGTGGGCGTGTGATTACTGAAACAGGTCGTGACCATGAAAGCACCGGAAATGCCTGGTTATGTTGCACAGTCCTGCTGCTGGTAGATGGCTAATTCTTCCCTCGTCGTGAAGAAGACACAAGGAAAAGGAAGAAGCGGGGGAGTCATTAGCTGGTCGTGGAGAAAGGGGCAATGAAAGCATGGCTTCTGACAGAATAGCCGCTGGGACCCGCCACAACGATGATATTTCATTAACGTGTTCTTCGTGGACAACAGAGCCAAAACAACTGCAGCTCTCCGATGATTCCCTGTTGACTTCGAACGGCGTCCAGGCGCCGTCGCCGTCGTTGACTTGGACCAGCTCAGGTAACACCCAGGCCTTTGGCTTTTTATCAGCGATAGTAGGGCATCGCGTGTTGGTGCGAGTGTAAGGCTCCGTTTTAGGAAGGTCGCTATGACCATAAAAAGAACTGTCGTGTAACGAACAAGTGTGAAACCCAGCATGGAAGCTTTGAAGGACCGCCTTCCTGAAGTAATTCCGCTCACAAATTTGGAATTCAAAATAGATCCGTTCTGAACTTCTGTTGAGACTTAAGTTATACAGCACTACTATTCAATTCAAGTAAACTATAGTCATGTTAACTTCTGAACGTGAGAAAACCAAAATGGTAGAAAAACGTGATTTGGCGTTTCAAAACATAGAACTATTATTTTTAAATAGTGAAAGCTTTCACAGTGAAAAAACATGAATGAATGATGTTTCAAACAAGAATATGAATCTACAACTTTCCTGTTTCTTAAGTGTTAGAGCACGACTGTCTGCTTTTAGAATTGCTGCTTTAAAAAAAATTAAAAATAAGGTATTTTCACTTCATTTTCTTGGAAAAATTCGATGTCACTGTGGAAGAGTGAGACCTTTGTTTTATGAAATTTCCTAGTTGGTAGCTAAAGTGCACTACTAGCACATAGTATTGATTACAATAATCGATATCCTTCGCCAACATAAAACAAGTATAGGGATGTTAATAATTTTTATTATATAGTTTTATCAAATGTGAATGCTTGGATTCTTAGTTATAGTATCCACATCTCCTTAAAGAACAAACTAAAAAAAAAAATTGCGGTTAACGAAGTGTCTATAGTTCCCTTAACTTTGTGAATTTGTTTCCTTATTTAAAAAAAATCTTAGTTAGTCAATTACCAAATATCTATGAAAGTACTGTAAATCTATAATGACAAAAACCAATACCACTTATTATAATTACAATTAGTGGTATCGTGGTGTTTCTTTAATTTTAAACAGCAAAAAGTCATTGTTATCATTCTGAGAGGGAAAAAAGCGTCACCTTGACAGATCAGGAAAAGATGGCTTATTTAATGTCATACAAAATGGCGTTATCGCTCTGCTATGTAGTCAAAGGCTGTCGCGTTATAATTGAATGTAATTACAAACTTGGCAGCCCTTGCGAACTCCCGAACAGGGCTTGAGTCGAAAATTAGGTCACGTGAAGACCATTAGAATAAGGTGGAATACTCGTTGGCGTGCACTGGGTGCCCTTTTGATGGGAGGAGAACTTGAGCATTGAATATTTGATTTATAGGTGGAGCTGTACCTGGACCGGGGGCAGTAGTGGAAGAAGAAGCAGCATCGTTTTCTAATGCCCCTCGCCACCGCAAATCTCCTTCTTTGCCTCTCGAGCCGCTGTTGAAGGAGGACGCTCAGGTTCATCAGCCCTCTCAGTCAAGTGTAAGTGCAGGCAGCGATTCCAAGCCCGCTATCAGGTTCCTGACAAACGTTAGCGCTGCTAATACAATCAAGCCATCACCCGTGAGCCTTTTGCAGATTTTCAATCGTCCTTTGCCTCAGTGCAACTCTGGCTCAGCGACTTCTATGGGCAACGGAGCGTCGTGTCTGTCCATGGCGCCGGGAGTGAATTTAGGAGCCGCTTTAGGCCCGCCAGTGTCTTCTGCGAACCCCAACCATTCACGCCATTCACCGCCGGCGAGTTCCAGCACGAAAATGCCCCAGGATTATGCGTATCTGTGTGCATTGGTACCGGAATTGAAAGCGGAACTAAAAGAACGTGAAGAACGGATCAATCTGTTGCAAGCTGAAAACGCGGAAATCAAGAGGCATCTACGGAAACGAGATGAAGATGTGGGTAGATTGCAGCGAGAAGTGAATAAGCTCAGGGTAATTAAAAAGGCCAGCAGAAATGGTGGTGAAATTAATAGGTTTCTTGTGTTGGTGTAGAGTGTACTTCAAGCGACACGTGCCCAAGATGGGAACTTGCTGAATTCTCTTCATGGACCGTCTATTAATTTCAAGCGGCAAGGAGTCTCAGGAGAGTCATCCGATCCTAGTGGCAGACCACAGGATCAGCTTCCTCTCACGCGCTACGAGAAGGATTTCCGGTAAGTGTTGACTTCTCGTATCTTGTGTTTACGCTGTTTTTTTTCTTACCATTTTTGACCACTTTTGAGGGAGTTTTACTGCAAGAGTTTCAGTTTGTTGCTCCAATCTTTTCGCCGAGGTTTAAAGGGTTTCAGGTCCGAGTTTATGGCCGTGCATTTCCTCCAAACAGGGAAGTCGTAAAACTCGCTTTTTTTTATCTCTGAGAAGATTTTATCGGTTGCTTAATAAGTTCAATCACTATCTACTAAAGAGGAAGTCGCAAATTCGTTTAATTGTTGAGAAAGAGAGGAGATAACTTTATTCAAGCAGTGACGTAACTTGGTTCCTTAAAGGAGTAAACGAGTTACAATCTTTTCCTTCCAAACCCCCCAGCCCCTGGCCGAAATTCCGGAGAAACGATTACAAATTCTTTAAGTCGAGTGTTCGGGATTGTTTCGTTTTTTGCTTTTTGTTTTGGGTGAAAGGAGGCTATATGGCACAAGTGGTTATTCAGAAAATGGCTCTATCTTCTCATGGACGGGATTCATGGATGAATGAATGACAAAGATCTAGTCAGGTGTTTAGCCAAAGGTGAGGGGTGTGAGCAGTAATAAAGCGTCATAAAAGCTTCAGCAGTTCAACTAGTTTTTGCAGGTTTATTTTTAACTTTTTTTTAGCTAAAGAAGTTTTGTTTGGTGGATCGAGGGAAAACAGATCTGGTCTTGCAGCGGGAGAAGGCAAAATTAGTGAAGTATTTGGTTTTCTTGGAGAGACGAAAACAAATCGTGCATTGTTTTACGAAGGAATCTATCGTACGTTCGATTTTCAATTGTTTTGTTTCCTTTCCCTAGTCGAGCTTCTAGCTTTGCCGGCCATTTTTATGTTTTTTTGCAAAACGAAAACTCGTTTATAGGTTTTACAGCTGGGAGATACAAATCAGTTTAGGGTGCTCTGCAAGTTTGGAGTTGTTGTTTTTTATTAAAAGAGAAACAATATTGATTCTTTTCTTTAGCCAAAAAAGGAAGTGTTTATTTTTCTGCAGCTTCAAGACACGTCACGGGTTCCTTTTCTGCTAGGTTAAGTCAAAGTAATTGATTTGTCATTTCCTTTAAATTGCCTAATTGTGCTGATATAGTAACAACTGCAGCAAAAGAAGACTTTCCATGCGTCGGTCCTGAGTCACCTTGCGGCAGTTTGAATAACGATAAACGTTTCATAAACTTTACATTTTCAAACAAACTAAAGCTTTGAAAATTAATCATTACGGCTTAATACATGCTCAATTTTCGTATGGGCAGTTTTCAAAGTGTCGGAAACAAAACTAACTAGCTATGAGTTTATTATATGTGCAGCGTAGTATGCCTTTAAGGCCACGGTGTAGTAAAACCCCTTATGGCGCTGCAACTTGGCATATTTTTATTCGAAAGTTCTAATTCTCTGTGCAATATACGGAAATTGTATTGTGACAGTAATGTAGGGGATGTATAAATCTTTTAAAATAAGTTAATATTTTTTATATCTTTTTGCGAAAATTTTTACAAGTCTTCCAAGTTATGACAATTTTAATAAATCATATATGAAAATTGTACGAACTTGGCTGAGTAGGTGTTATTATTAAGATATTTTCATAAAATAATTTCGATTATCCTTTTCTGTCTCTTTTAATTTCTTGTTAAAAGTTTATGAAATTACACTGAGAAAGGGGTCGACATCAGTGCCCCCTTCCGACAAAACATGATCAACTACTTGAAGTAGACCGTGACCTTAAAAACCCCGAAACACTACACTAAACTACAATAAACTTAGAAATGATTATTTGAAAAATCGGGTTTGTCTAACAAGTCAAGTTGGGTTTGCTTAAGCATATTCTTAAAAAGTGCTAAGACGTTGAAAAACCCATGCAAAATATACGTTAGTCTTATTCTATATAGTATATAGAATCACCTCCATATAGTACGTTTGATTTTGTACAATATTTTTTTTTTCCTTCTCTTTGCGAGGATGGGATTAACAATAACAAGGATTTTGGTGGTGGCTTTAAAGAAAGGGAAGCAAAAGTAAATTTCGAGGCTGAAATAAAAACGAAGGAGAAACTGCTAAATGGCGTGCTATGAGATGGGGGAAATTATGGGGAAACCATTGTTTGGGAAAGTGTACTTAATTGTAGACAGAATTGTATGCAATGTGCTGTTGTGTGTCTCGTTGGTACTCCCTATTCAAACACGAGACGCTTTCTAAGCTTGCGTGAGTCCGTGTGGAGATCAGGAAAGCGCTACTTTTGTGGGGATTTCGTTGCCATTCACGTCACGCTGTTTTGACTCCTCGTGATTCCCTCATACACTCGACCTGAAATCCATATAAAACCCTCGAAAGTCTTACGAAAGGCACTATACCTGCTGATATACTCGTTTCTTCTCATGACTCCCCTTTTAATAGTATGACTGACTATTGTGCAGAATGCTGCCTTACATAGCAATGAGAATTAATCTTCCTCGTTTCTCCTTCTTTTCTTTTTTTAATGTAATTCAGCGTGAGCAAGGCTCTCTTTTCTCATTCTTTTCTTCGTTTTATGTGCGAAATTTACTCATGGTTATAAATAAAGTATACACCAATGATTTAATTATGCTTTTGATTTCTCTACTTTTCCAGGACTAAACAACTTATCAAAGATGCTATAATGGACAACGACTTTTTGAAGAACCTGGATACTGGACAAGTCCGGGAGATCGTCGATTCTATGTATGCCCGTGAATATGAACGAGGCAGTTTTGTAATTCAAGAAGGCGATGTAGGTAAGGGTCCATATCCCTCCTTTTTTACTGGCAGTTTGCCTAAAGACTTGTATAGGCTTGCGGTGATGTAGGCTAATTCAATAAAATTTATTTTTATTTTTATAATAAAAAATAGGTTCGCATTTATACGTTTCTGCTGCTGGCGAGTTTGAAGTTTTACAAGGCAACAAAGTATTAGGGCGACTTGGCACGGGCAAAGCCTTCGGAGAACTGGCAATTTTATACAATTGCACCCGAACGGCGTCCATAAGAGGTAATATAAGTACTTTAAGTTTTTTTTTGACATTGGACTCATATTTCGGGTTATTTGGAACAGCCGTCACTCCGGCTACGGTTTGGGTACTCGATCGACGCGCATTCCAGCAAGTCATGAAACGAACGGGACTCCAGAGGATCGACGAGAACGTGAATTTTTTACGAAGCGTGCCACTACTGGCCAATTTGTCTCCCGAGGTTATCGTCAAGCTGACTGATGTCCTCGAAGTCGTAAGTATTTCATCTGTATTATACGCGGATTATACCTGCTTCAACCTTATGTATATATACATAAGGCAACGTAAGGCCCTCCTGCTAGAAGCATAGGAGCTTATATGGTTCAGCTCGCAGCTTTCTTTCCTGTGTCAAGCTTATCAATTTATAGCAAATAAAGTCAGCCACGTCTCCCAAGTCTTACACTGGGAAGGGCGTGATTGCCTAACTTTTTCATATTATCTTACGGCATACTAGAGGATAATTCAATCTTCTTAATAAAGGAGTGGTTTAGGTCGTAAGATATGAGACGTTGCTTTCGAATTTTCTGGTTTCCAGTTCGTTAGCATTTGATAGGTTAAGGGTGGACTCACACTGGAGTGCCTAAGCCCTTAAGGATAGACACCTCATAGACACCAACACGTCTACCTGTCGGGAACAGGAGCTAAAGGCGGGGAAAAGGTAATTCGTAGGATGTGGCGAAAATAGTTTTCTTCCTATGTCATATTGGTCAAACACCCTTTTGTGACCCTGCCTCATTCAATTAACGGGCTCTCCATAGCTAGCGGCCGAAAAAGCCCACTGCCCGCTAATTGCTGGTAAAGGACGTCACAGGCACTCTCGTAGGGACTTTAGGCCTCATAGGCACCAAGTGTGAGGCCACCCTAAGGCTCCCGTATAGCTTAGCTCGGTATGGGCGGTTAGTATGGGTAATTTCGGAACAACTTTTCTTTAAAACCAGCACATTATGTCATGGAAAAAATTATAGAGCTTTTGCCAAATTACGCCTCTCGCGGCAAGAGTTGGCAAAATCCGCCATTTTGAGTACATTTAAGTTAAGGTAAACAAACAACTAACTGTTTTCCGTGAATATTGGTTTTGCTTTGTGTCTTTGTGTCTTATTGTGTCTTTTTGTTTGTTTACCTGAGCTACTTGTAAAAGCTGTAAGCAAAACCAAACAATTCACGGAAAACAATTTGTTGTTGTTTGTTTACCTTAACTTAAATGTACTTAAATGGTGGATTTCGCCACCTCTTGCCGCGAGAGGCGTAATTTATTGGCAAAAGCTCTATATTTGACGGTTACCCTGAGCATCCTTTAACCGGCTAGTGCCCAGCCAATCCACTTTTCCGAATTCGTAATAAATTAGTAACATGCAAATGAAGTTTGCAACTATGTGTAACACGTTGGCTAAAGATATGTCCTTTGGTTGTGGACTAGCTGCTAAAAAAAGAAAATTTTTGGTTTGGATTGCTTTCAAATCTGACAAGCCGTTTTCGAGACATCTTGTTTCGAAAGTTCGACGACTTGAATTGGGGCATTATGCTGCTACAGCAAACTGTGGTGACAACCTGACAAGTTGTACCTTTCAGAAGCAAATAATAAGCACAGAAATTTTACCGGCAATTAGCTAAATGTTCCTTTTTTACTTTTCTTCGCAAGGCTTTCACAAAAGAATAACAAACATCAGTGACATCTGTGACTGTTTCGCATCAATGAACTAAGGTATATGGGAGCATTAAGGAGTTAATATTAAAAGAACTATAACGCTGGAACGTTAGAAATAATGCTTTAATTATTTTTAAAAAATACCTGAACTCCGTAACAAGTTAAACAGGGAGTGGGAACTGGAACGAGGCCTTAAATAAGATTGCAAGGTTTCCCGGATGCATATTTTCAAACCCCAACCCTGCACAGCCGGAGATAAATCCTATAGGAAAAGTTGGCCCAGCGTTGCCGCGATTTACTTGGCTCAAAAATTATAGTGGCAGTCAGCTGATTACTGTCTCTTAGATTTGTTTACTGTCTCTTAGTATTACTGTTTACTGTCTCTTAGTATTGTTTTATTTTGTAAGTACCATCTTTAATCATCTCGCAAGTAAAGTGAGTCTTAAACAATGGAAATATTGTTGTGAAAGTGACAAGAATTGTTTTGAGCTATATGGAAACGATAAGGAAACGCTGAAACTTACGACTGACGGCAAATTAGAGGCAATGTTAGGTTAGGTTAGGTTAAGCTTTAAATTCGTCTGTATCGCTAACGTTACATCTGAAAATAGCTTTAATGTCACTATAGACATCAGGGTCTATAAGGTAGAACAGGCATTGGAAAAATTTCGAATTATCCGCCTTTTCTTCCCAACTACAGCTTAATTTTGCAGCAGACGGCAACGCTGGCGCTGTACAGGGTTGGGGTTTGAAAGTATGCTTCCCGGATACGTTTCTTACCATCTTTTGTTAAGAAAATAAAGGTTTGGAGAAAGAAATGAGTTTGGATGGTCTCTCGTGTAGTCGGATGTTGACTCCGTTTTTCTTTTTTGTTTCGTTTGACACATTTTGTCTCAGGAATTCTACCCAAGTGGAACCTACATCGTGAGGCAAGGCGCTAAGGGCGACAACTTTTTCATCATCTCGTCTGGGCGGGTCAAAGTCACGCAACGACCACCAGGTAAACATTGTTGAAGAAAAAGGATTCACCAAGAATTCTTGAGCCGCATTTACTATCTCTCATCGGTTGCTCGGTTTTACCCCAAAATTGCTTTCGCCTTTTTTTCCCTACCGTTTTTTTTTTTATCTCCCGCTTTTCGTTTTTGTCCCTTTATTACTGAAGAACATAGTGTCGTCTGGTCTCTTCCTATCGCAAAACTTAGAAGAAAAGGAAGGAAGAGACGTATGAAGTGTACTGCAACATATGCCCATATGTTCCTTATTTGATAGGAAAGCTAGAAGAAGAAGAGATACGTACCTTGGAAAAAGGAGATTATTTCGGAGAGCAAGCTCTTTTGCGGGAAGAATGTCGCACGGCCAACGTGATTGCTTTAGCGCCCGGTGTAGAATGCCTCACGTTGAACAGAGAGTAAGTAAAAATAAAAGAGGAGTAAAAAAATCCCAAGAGTACAAAAATCTGCATGCTTCCTCTTTCTGTTCTTTTCGTCAAGGTCCTTTATTCAATTGATTGGCGATTTGAGCGAATTGCGTGAACGAGATTATGGAGACCTAGTCCGCGGAATTCATTCTGCCAGTGCCTTACGCCAAGACGCCCCCGCAGGTAAGATTTCGTAAAACAAAGCTTCAGTTAGCTCGTGAAATAAAAGGGGAAATAGACTGAAGAACGACTCGACAAAAGGACTCCGTGTACCGGACACAAGGACGCCGGACCCTGACAGAAGGACGCCTAACCTAACCTTACCTAACCGAACCTAACCTTGTGACGTATTTTTTAATAAGGCTTAAGCACTTTCTATTTTCGTTGGCGCTTAACCAATGAGCAGAGACTTTTTGAACTCGAAATTCTATTGGTCCCTTAAAAGATGATGGACCTTGCGTCCTTGCGTCGGGGCCCGGCGTCCTTGCGTCGGGGCCCGGCGTCCTTGTGTCGGGTACACGGAGTCCTTCCGTCGAGCCATCATTGTGTCGCGTTGCCAATGAAATGTCTTTGATATTGCGATGTTTAAAACTTACTAGATCCATTTTGGAGCGGAGAAAATCTCAATAATTCTATAATTGGATTAATTTACAAAGTAACGTTTTATAAATTGTCGTCTTGAAATCCTCGGTAGTGAAAGAGGATTTATTCCGGCGTTCGCCAATAAAGTCCGCTAAAGTCCGCTTTATTCATTTCCCCTTTCAGCGGAGTTTGCGCATATTGGCTTGAGCGATTTGGACGTTATTGCCACATTGGGAGTTGGAGGTTTTGGCCGGGTGGAACTCGTACAATACATTTACGACCGGAACTTGACTTTTGCGCTGAAATGTCTAAAGAAGCAGCATATCGTCAATACCCAGCAGCAAGAGCATATTTATAGCGAGAAGCTTATAATGATGTCTTGTCGTAGTCACTTTATTGCCAGGTATGCTAAAATAAGATAAAACCTTTCAAACTAAGAATTCTTACGCAGGCTGGGTTCAATTTCAGTTTTGTAAAAGGTTAGTTTTTCTGAGCATTCTTATTTTATGATATAGGCTATATGCTACGTTCCGGGATGGCAAATATGTTTACATGTTGATGGAAGCTTGCTTGGGCGGCGAAGTATGGACCATATTGAGGGATCGAGGTCATTTCGATGATGGCACGACCTGCTTCTACACTGCGTGCGTCGTGGAAGCTTTTCATTACCTCCATACAAAAGGAATTATCTACCGAGACCTTAAGCCAGAAAACTTGCTGCTCGATAGC
Organism: Lepidurus couesii; assembly: GCA_022832235.1. Lineage (NCBI taxonomy): Eukaryota > Metazoa > Arthropoda > Branchiopoda > Notostraca > Triopsidae > Lepidurus > Lepidurus couesii. The sequence goes on from JAGJRP010000701.1 coordinate 25,047, forward strand.
AACGGTTATGTCAAATTGGTGAGTTCGAAACAAAAGCATTGAAAGAGCCAAAAACGATTTCTTAAATTTCTCTCTCACTCTTAGGTGGATTTTGGGTTTTCCAAGTACCTTGGGCCGAGCAATAAGACATGGACTTTCTGTGGTACGCCCGAGTACGTGGCACCAGAGATCATACTTAACAAGGGTCACGATCGAGCGGTGGATTACTGGTCGTTGGGCATTTTGATGTACGAGCTGCTGACTGGCACGTAAGAATCTCTTAAGCCTTTTAGTGAAAAGCGAGTGACCGAGAAACGGTTGTTTTATATACAGGCCTCCTTTTGTGGCGTCGGATCCTATGAAAACGTACAATATCATCCTAAAAGGAATCGACCAAATTGAGTTTCCCAGAACAGTGGGAAGAGGAGCTCAAGCATTAATCAAGAGACTGTGTCGAGAATCGCCTACGGAACGGTTAGGCTATTTAAGAGGAGGAATTGAAGATATAAAAAAGCATAGGTAATTACACTATTGCAGCAAAAGCTTTTCAGTCATAATCTTCATTCACACATTGGCTCATAGGTGGTTCCAAGGGTTTGATTGGGATGGATTACAGCGTCGAGTACTAGAAGCACCTATTAAACCACAAGTAACTAAGAATATGTAACGCGATAACTGTTCAATTTTTTTTCAAATTAAAGGTAAGAAATGCTGAAGATGCCAGTAATTTTGACGCGTATGCAAAAGACTTGGAGATTCCTCCTGACGAATTTTCTGGCTGGGATGCAGAGTTTTAACTGGTGTGTGAATGGAATATGAAAGGTCAACTTCAAGATTGAAACTTGAGTTTTGTCGGATTTTGTGTACATAAGACAACGAGTTTAGTTTCGGAGACTGTTTTGTGCCTTTTGATAAGTCATTGATGGTTGTGTGCATTGGAATTGACTCTAACTGTAGTAAAGTTTATGAGGGGCAGGCATGAATAACTGGCTTAATGTCAGCATAAGGCACGTTTTGGGTAATTTTCTACGGCTTGCAGGCCCAGTGAAATGTTGTCCATTTTACATTGAGTCGAAATTGTCGAACGAATGAAATCGTGTGTTGGAAAGGAAAGCAAAGGTTTTCTTTATTGCACGCTATAGCAGCCTTGTGTACTGTACGAAACTGATTTTTGTTAACTATACGCATAATAGGCTTCGGCTATATAATCAATGGCTTCTTGTATTACTTTAATTGCCGTACAACCCTTATTTAGCTACCAGTTATAAGTAGCAACTCCGAAAAATATCGAAGCTGAGCTAGAATATTGTTAGTTTTTTTTAGCATAATTCTATTATATTTTGTGGATTATCCTCTGGTGTGCGAAAAATAAGCAAACATTGTTTTCGGTTCACCCTAAGGAATTGTTTTTCGGTTTGGAGTTAAAACGGAAGTTTTTTTTGCTGATCTGTGCATGTATTTACTTCACCAACTAACCAAATAACAACTACTGTACTTTCTTAGCTTGCGCTTTAACATTAAGGAAAAGGTGTTTCGTTTGGTTTAAGCATTGGGGACCACTTCAAGGATATAGGTTTTGATTTCGGTAGGGTTTAGGAGAACGTCCAAAGCAGCGAATGGTACTTCATTATTAGGCCTGGACCGCGAAGTTTTGTACAGCTTACCCTGTTTGCCAGTACTCTCCCAAGCCATTCGGTGGTTGTCTTGGATCCATTGATTGCCTCCCAGGGTAGTTTCTTTGGCTGAAGTGACCGTAAAGTCGGAGAGCAGAGTCTAGCAATGGGTGAAAAGAAAGATCTCAAAACGTTATTTGTTTCTAGGTATAGAAAGATGAAAGCAAATGGCTTATCCATACAGTTAAATCGATAGTAACTGGACTCGCCAACGCGCTATCGTCGTCAGGCTCGTAGAGATGCTCTAATCGTAGCAGAATCTTGTCATCCGTCCAAGGTTCCAATGTTAGAATTTGAACATTACGAGGCAACGCTTGGCGCAGGGTAGCTTTCTGGAATGAAGACATGAACATCCTATCTCATTTGGTATTTACTTTTTTTTTTACTTTACCTCCATGAGGAAAGAAGAGTTCCATACTGGCATGCTATCACGGGTAGGAATGAAGGAGATAGAAGGGCTCGAGGTGAGACGTTGGATGAGTGGTCTTAAGCGTGTGTTGGCAGATTGCGTATCTTTGGGACGCACCACCAAGTAATGGGTTCCACGGACTACTAACCCCTTGCCATCGTCACCAGGCTCATTTAGAGCTTCTCCAACTCCGAATGCATCGTCATCCAAGCATCTTCGATGAATCTATCAAGTTAAGTCGATTAAGCATATGTCCCTACTTGGGTTTAGGCCAAATTTCTTCCGAATCCGGATTTCCCTTATGGGGGAAAGGACGGGATTCAAGAAGGTTTGTTTAAAAAAAAAAAAAAAAAAAAAAAAAACACGCAAACTGGCCGAATTGAGTTTTTTTTTTTTTTTTTTTACCATAAGCTCGATTTGACCGTCCTGGAGACTGGTTCCTCCTTGAGCGCGATCCGTTACCAACGCTATTAAAGTTCGTTCGGCGTCTTGTAAATAGATGTGAGAGTTAATAGGGTAGTAATTGCCGGAAACGGGTTCTGTGACGGTAAAGTTCCAGGTGGGGCGATAATCGCGTTGGCGCTTCAATGTTTGTCTGCCGTTAGAATCGGTGTAGAATTCTCCGTTCGTCTTCAAGTTTGTAGTAATACGATTCACGACTTCTTTGCCAACATTGTCGCTAAAAGAGGTTTGCGAAAAACAATTAAACAAAACAGATAAAATCTAGAATATATAGATCTAGGATTACTGAACAGGAATAGGGCCAACTGTCCATTGAATTTCAACGTGCGAGTCATTTTGATAGACACGCACCACTTGGGAGGCCCATTCGTTGAAAATTATGTGAGCTTCTTCCACAATTGCTGGGCCCGAGTGGAGAGTTACGTTAAGGATGTTATTGCTGACCGGGATTGCATCCGTGGAATTCGGACGGAAGATGTAAGCTCCAGAGGCTCGATCTGCAGCGTTGCTATTTTTGCCGCGCATACTCGGATAGTACAGCAGATTTTGGGTTAAAGGTACGGTTTCGCCGTCCAAGGTAACGCTCTCGATAAGACCGCCAGCTGTAAAATTGACTCGCAATCTATCGTTCCCTATCGAGAAGGGTTCGCCTGGTTCGGGGGACCAAGTTCGGGCCATTTGCTCAGGTTCAGGCTCCGATTCTGCCAAGCCTCGCATGTATAAGCTCTTGGTACCTAATGGGGGAATGTTTGGCACGAGGAAAACCATATCGTACGTGGCATCGCCGGTATAAAGCACCGAATCTGGGATCGTGAGAAATTGGAAGCCAATATGTTCACCTTTAAAGGGACAAACATATATGTTGTTAGTAGAAAGTATTAATATTTATAATTTAATCTTAGACATAAAATATTAATGTACTATACTGACCAAAAAAAACGAGTATAGGGAAACCACAATGGTCTAATCCTTACCCGTGGGATTAATTAAAGATTGCTCATTTCGAACCTGCTCCTCTCTAAAACCGAACCGAAACTAAGAAAAGTATAATCCTAATGTATTTCTGTATGAGCATTTTCTATGTCCGCCAGCTAAGGGTAAAAATGGATTCCTCTTTCTGTAAGTTTCGGTTTGGTTTCAGACAAACCGGTTCAAAATGAGCAGTCTTTAATTAATCCCATGGGTAAGGATTAGACCATTGTGGTTTTCCTATACTCGTTTTTTTTGGACAGTATAGTACAATACTCTTAAAAAAAAACGACCCCAACAAACCATACCGTCTAATGGCCCGCAACTGGCCGTCTGGGAACAGCACTACGAAACAACATTAGGGCTATTCGCACGGCCATTCGCAGCACTGTTTCCAGACACGCCGTTGCGGGCCATTAGGACAGTATGGTTTGTAGGGGTCGTTTTTTTTTAAGAGTACTGTACTGTAATGTCCAAAAAAATCTATCCAATGGATGCCCTAGAGATCGCTTATCCAATTATTTTTTCTTGACTTTTGCTGGCCAGCGGGTTAAAACTTCTCTTTCATTCCCTTCTTTCGCACCCAAATCAAAGAAAAAATAATTGGATAAGCGATCTCTAGGGTATCCATTGGGTAGGGGACACGACAGAACTGTACAGTGGTGAGCAGATAAAAGTTCACCGAGCAAACCACAGAAGTCTAATTAAGCCTCGTTAGGCTGGTTTACCTTCATTAAAGGGTATACCTTCATTGAAGGGAAATCAGACTCGAGAGGGTTATTTAGACCTCTGTGGTTTGCTCGGTGAACTTTTATCTGCTCACCACTGTACATATTACAAAAAAGCTGGTAAAGCGCTTAGTTATTAGTATTATTTGTTGTGTATTGCGTTTTATCTCAATCCTAAATTATTTATTGTATTTGTTATTTTAGCTTAAATTGAATGCTTACTGGATTAATTTCAGCTTAAATATAACTTACCATTCATCTGAATGATGGTGTAGCCACGTGGAGTTGTGGGAATCCTAACGATACTATCAACGGTGTACGGTAGAGGATTATACAAGTTGACCACAAAGATTGGGTTGCTTTTCATAAAATCGCACTGGCTAACGTTGAGCAGCTGGCAAAACTGGAGCTGGGGTAACTCAACCGTACTAAGTGGTAAAAGCTTTGCTAATGCTTGATTGATGACTCCTTCGCAAGCTTGAACTCCTTCGTGCAGTCTTAAGGCATAATCGGATGTTACATCTAAAGACGAGTGATATTTATTTTGTGATCTTGTTTTCGGGTTTTTTGGAGAAAGAAATTACGTTGTTTCTCTGTGCCAGTCACGGCATCGTGGTGCTGGGCATATGACATGGCTTGGCGTAGGCTATCGAGGCTTGAGGTATCCCCGAGCTGGGCCGCGGAGTGTAGTTGCTTGCACATTTGCAGAAATTTCCCACTGGAGCGAACCATACCTTTAATGGCGGGGCGAGAGGAAAAATAGCCTGTCCAAAAAGCATGCTCGTCGCTGCTATATGGAAAGAAATCGTCTGATTTGGTCGGCCAGACGACGTTGACGCGATTCAGGGCTTGCAAATAGCAAGATGGGGTTGAGTAAAACATGTTCAATTTCCCACCATCGGCTTGCCGAGCGTTGACATACCTGAAATAACGTTACCAAGTCATTACCATGCCAATAAATCATATACCGTTATTAAGTCTCCCTACTCAAGGGCGCTTATTATGTTTTAAATCTCCTTTAACTCGTTCTATTTTTTCTGAATGATAATTTGAAAGGTATACTCTTTTGCTGAATAAAGTAATACCCTGAAGATGAAGGAAAACTAATGATACGTTACTTAATCAGCTTGTCCATGTTCTTGTACCACATTTTAGCGCTCTGGTAATTAAAATCTTCACCCATAGTGTACAACACATTTTCGGTTAAGTATGCCTGAGACACTTCATTGGTATAGTTAACCCAGGTGTCTACCTACAGTAGTTTGGTCAAATATATTATTTATAAAGAAGCTGTCTTTTACGCTTGAGTCACTTTGATAGGAACGTTGTAGTCTGGGGATTTGGGGTTGTCGATGATGGGTTCATCGGAACAGCTTATATCGAAGCAGAAGCCTGGAGGGGCATGGTAATGGTTGTAGAGAACCCCTGTGAAGATATTGCCCTGGACTCCCAGGACATCACTGCCCTGCCAGATCATTTCCATCTGTTTCTCGGCATGTCGGCGGTCACGGTCGACCCAGTCGATACGAGCAAAGAAAAAAGCATCAAAGCCCATTTGAGCGAAAAGATTAGCCTGCTCCCGAGAATGACCAAAAGGGTCAATATGCCATGCCACTCGCGGACGACCGCATTCGCCGAAAGTTTCATTCAGGAATCTGCGTAAAAAACAATTGAATTCAGAAGCCTTGCACATTAATTACTAACTTGAAACCAAATGACATTTGGTCGATTATATCGGTATATAAAGTTGCCGCTTCATCGTTCATCACCTGCCCGCCGTTGATAAACTCCAAACGACCTTCGTCCACCAAATTCCGGACAATCGACCTAGTGTCTTCTGTTTGTTCGTTCCACCAATCAGTGAAAAAAGCCGTTTCCACGTAGATAAATCTGCAACGGTAAGGTTTAGCTTTTTAGTAGGTGTACTTGCATATTGAGTTCGTTGTTTTCCCAAACCTGCGCTCAGGATCTTTCCGTAACTCCTGAATTACATTATCTATAATGTATTGGACGCCTGCTCGTTGGATGTTCGTCTTGGCTTTATAGGATAGGCGTGAAAGATTTCTATTTTTTTAGTCGTTTACAGTGATAATACCTCCGTAGAAATACTGGTCTGCAGTTTTTAACCAGCCTACGTCATCATGGGTATGGGGTATGAGATGGACGTTCGTGTAGCCTGGTTTGGGAACCGGGCAACTCTTAAATTTGTTTAAGCTTTAAAAGAAGAAGAATCTTACGGACTCATTTAAATAAAATTACCTGATAACCGCACGCAGTTGCCAAAGGATCTGTAGGTTTTCCAGCAGTTAAGTTGGAAGAGGCTAATAGTAGCCAAATCACTAAGCTGGTCCACGACATTGCAACTGTATTGTCACTGACAGAACAAAGCTAAAGCGAGACTTGTCTCTCATAGAAATTTACCCTATTGTATCATCGTTATCAAGTCTCAAATGACTGATTAGGATGCTTGACCTTTACGTGACCAGCAGCAAGGCAAATACACTGTCTTATTGATCTATACGATACCGGTTACAAATAAAAGCACGAACTGAATAAATAAAGGCTAATTTCAAGCTCCCATAGTTTTTTTTTTGTTACTGGGCCATCTAAATTTCGGTACAATGCGTTTCTTATGTTGCTGATAACTATTTTGTCTGCCGTCTGCTTTACTTATATGCTGTTACCTATATGCCGTGTCACCTATCGAGGAAATTTTAAAAGCGACTACGAAAAATAATCTTTTGCGTATGACCTGATGCTACATTTTTCTAGTACACGAAAACCATGTGTAAGCCACTGGATGACCCTGTGATCTACGCTTACATGCATAGAAAAATCATAATGGCAAGAGAGTCATCTGCAGATAGAGTGTCACTGTTAGCCAATTACATAGGGTGATACGCAGTGGTATGATATGGGGATTATAAGGAGTTTATTAACACATTTTGTATTCTTTGCAGCCATCACTCCACTTTCAAAGTTCAAACACAAAACAGTTGAGGAAAAAGGCAAAGGAAGTATGTAGGAAAGGAACTAAATGCCAGTACAAGCCTTGCTTG
>JAGJRP010000702.1:0-32053 GCA_022832235.1 Lepidurus couesii
TGAAATTTGGCGGAAAGGGGCGGAGCCTAAACCGCTAAATAATTAATTACTCGGTTAATATGCATAATTGACATAGGGGTTCTTCAGTCAGAACATGTAGTTTGGTCTCTTCTATAACATATATTTTTTCATTTTGAAACCTTACTCCCCCTTTAAAGGTATAGTCAAGAAAATATACTACAGTGGTTGGGAAAAAAGATACAGCCGTCTTTTCATACGAAGTGCTTTTTCTCTTAAGTATTCTAAATAGACAGTTCCATGAGAAAATTGAAAGTGGAAGTGGAAGTTTACGAACTGGAGTTTACGCAGATGAGGCTTTTTAAAAAGATAAAAGGAATGCACTTTAAACAAGTACGAACGAATTGCAATAACCAAGAGGCAATCATTCCACAGAAATTGCTGACGTCAAACAAAAATACAATACAATGATATATAAAAAGCAACGTAAACAAACTTTTCTTCAGCTTATTGTAACAGACAGCCTATTGTTTACCGTGACACATTGACTTTGTTAGGAAGTCTGTCTGTCCCTGAGATTTCGTATGCAAGAAAAGTTCAAATTTTCTTTAACTTCCTTGTAAGAATTCAAAAGAAAATAATTTCAATATCACTTCAGAAAGTCTAACAATTCCAGTAATTTTGCTGTTCCAGATTTAGGGACAGTTTTGAGGAACAATAAATCCAGCAACATGTTTGTCCTTGGCGCTGAATAATGTCTTCTTGCTTCTTGCCCTTGCCAGATGGCGTAGACGGTGGCATATTTCCCGTAAAAACATCAGTGCAACATAACAGCAACAGACAGATTAGTCATCGTGAGTTGTACCTGGGTTGGGTCAAATTTAATACAAGGTAAGAGACATAATAATTTTAATTACTAATTCGTCGTTAATCTCGATAACTTAGGTAAACATGGAGTGGTTATTTGGAAAGCGCTTGACGCCAGAGGAAATGTTAAGGAAGAACCAAAGGGCTTTGACCAAAGCTATGCGCGACTTGGATCGAGAGCGTAGCAAAATGGAACAACAAGAAAAGAAAATTATTAATGATATTAAGAAAATGGCAAAAGATGGTCAGATGGTACGGCTGAACAACAAATTACTCTTATTAGGTTCAATTAATTGAGTTGCAATTGCGACATCTTCTATAGGACGCCGTAAAAATCATGGCCATGGACCTGGTCAGAACTAGAAGATACGTCAAAAAATTCATTTTAATGAGAGCCAACATCCAAGCCGTAGCCCTGAAGATCCAGACCTTGAAATCCCAGAATTCGATGGCTCAAGCCATGAAAGGGGTTACTAAAGCCATGTCCAGCATGAATCAGTAAATTAAGCTTGTCTCACATATTGTACTAGCGTTCTTCGTGTAACGGTGTATATTTCTAGACAACTCAAGCTTCCCCAGATCCAGAAGATTATGCAGGAGTTTGAGAAACAATCCGAAATAATGGACATGAAAGAAGAAATGATGAGCGATGCTATTGACGATGCTATGGGCGATGAAGCTGATGAGGATGAGAGGTAAATGCTATTCTAATTACTATATTCCTACCATGACTTACCTTAAATTTGAAATATTCCAGTGAGGCCATTGTATCACAAGTTCTTGACGAGTTGGGCTTACAACTGACAGACCAGTTGACTGGTTTACCCATGGCAGCGGGATCTTTGGCGGCTTCAGGAGTTGGAAAAAAGACTGCCGAACCTGTAGCTGCTGCTGCAGCAGCCTCTGACGCGGATGCAGATCTTCAAGCTCGCTTGAATAATTTGCGTCGCGAGTGATATACTTAAATTCTGTCTTAAAATTGCACCTTATGCTTTGCACGTCCCTATTCTTTTTTAATCTGATTGAAGGTTCGTTTTTCGTAATGTATATAATGTCATGAATAGAAGTCTATCTTGCAAAATTCAATTCTTTTGTCTTAAGAAACGTTCTTTCTAAACTTTCGCGAGTGACAAAATCTAATACAATTAATATAAGATATTCCCATTATGACCAACTTCAAGTAATTGTACACAGAAAGAAGGGACTTTTAGGGCAATTTCGATTTTTTCTTTTCCAAGCTTCCATTGAACACTATTACGATCAAGATTAAATATACAAATAAGGCTTGCGGTTTCATCCATTGCCCGACGTCGGATCAAAACTCAGCCACGCTGTACAAGGAGTAGTGCAGTGAATTTCACTTTTTGCCGATTTCACCCTTGCAACACATCACACGGAAAGTGCCAGAGGTTTTCCTTTTCAAGGATTTGAATTTTGATTTCCATTTGCACCTGTCGAAGAACGTACAAAAGAACGTTAACAAGACCCATTACATGTAACCCTACACGGACCAAAGTACTAAAAGTCTAAATACTATGAGGTAAATTAATTCGAAAAGTAATCCTGAGTATATACTAAGCTTGTCAAGACCAGCAATACCTGTCAAGGAATGTGGCTTGAAGCTGTAAGGCGGTTGTACGGACGAAAGGTAGGCATGGTTAGCCTGGGCGTGGTTACTTATCACCGATGCCGATGCCAAGCTGGAGGCTGTTCCCATTTGGGCCGTACCCCTACCACCTGACCCGCCCATACAACACACACAAAATCAGCCTCTCTCTAACGGTACTTCTCTTCCAGACATTCCCAGAGAGCTTAAACTAACAACAGGAAAGGACACCTTACCTCCACTTTGCGAATAATAGGCGCTATAATCCGGATTTCGATTACTACTGCTGCTAGTACTATTACTCTTGGCTCCTGAAGGAGAAGTATACGGATGATTCAATCCTTCAGCGCTACGGCGGGAAAATGCATGAGCCTGGCTGGAAGTTACATCAAAACTAAAAATAAAAAAATATATAATATAATAAAAAATAGTAGTGTATGCAAAACGAAGTCACTATTCGACTCGCATACCTATTTCGTAAATGAGAATTGACTAAAGGAAGCCCATGGGGAGAAGTTTGGGGACTCCCGTCTGAAGCCGACCCAGGCGAGGCATTTACTTTCCTTCCTAAAAAGAAATTACCCACCAAAACAATATAAGTAAATTTCAAATGAATAAACGCCACGGTGAACTGCAAGTAGTTGGTCATTTTTGTCAAAAGATGGCACTGATGGCATACACTATATCATGAGAATTATGCAACTTGAAACAAAACAAAAAATTCTTGTGATATAAGGTATGATATCCGTGCTTTTTTTTGACAAAAATGACAACTGGATCAAAGTTGATCAAATGATCGAAGTTTATCATATTTGTCAAAAGATGGCACTGATGGAGATACCCCTAAATCATGAGAATCAGTGCCATCTGTTTTGAAAGAATGATCAACTTGATCGAAATTGATCATGTTTGCCAAAAGATGGCACTGATGGCACTCCCCCTTATCATGGGAATTCTGCAACTTAAAACAAAACAAATCAATTCTCATCATACAGGGCTGACCACAGTGCCATCTTTTGACAAAAATGATCCACTTAATCAAATATCAAATTGAAACATGATCAAAGCTTATCGTTTCTGTCAAAAGATGGTACTGAAGACATACCCCCTTTATCATGAAAATTTGGTAACTGAAACAAAACAAAACAGTTCTCATGATACAGGGGTATGACGTCAATGCCATCTTTTGACAAAAGTGTTAAACTACTTGCTGTTCACCATGCTCTTACTACAACGAAACTTTCTGAGGAACACAAGTCTCACTTTCTGGACTGGATTCCACGTTGTAAAATGAATGCGAAGTCCTGCTCGCTCCATGGGCGGCTGGCGGGGTAATGAAACTGTTGACCACGGAATTGGAAGTTCCTGGATTGCTGTTACTTCCTGCGATAGTCCTTGCGGGATTCATCCCATACAAGGAAGCAATGACGGAAGTCATGTCCGCGTAAGTGCTAATAGTGCTCGCTCTTCCCATATTTAATCCCGCAGATGCCTCACTGCCACTCGCACTTTTCTTGCTACTATCCGCGTACGCAAACAACATTTCTCCGAACTCAGCGATGGACGTCGAGTACCGCGCAGGCACACCGGCAGGCATACTTGTTTGCTTGAGCAAATCTGCATGGATGCTTTGCGCCGCCAGGGCCGGCGATGTTGCAACCGACGCCAGTTTTGCACTCGCAGCTGAGGTGACGCTCACTTCCACGGACTTGATTTTGGAGCTCTTGGGATAGGTGTCTCTCGCTGGGGAAAACAAATCGAGCTTGGAACTTGACCCGCTTTTGCTGCTACTGAGATCGTGGTGCGTTTTGGATCCTTCTCTAGCTTCTCTGCCTTCTCTGCTTTCGCGTCCTTCTTTGCAGCGTTCACTACTCGCTTTGCTGCTACTCGTACTCGGGGTTATCGTCGTATGGTCCAGTCTGGAAGCAATATTAGGCATGAGATCAGTCCGAGGGAATATCATGGCATCGCGCTCGGCTTTGCTTAACGTCAAACCGGCCAATGATGACACAGTCACACTTTTGTCTGCACTGGAAGTGGAACCCTTCAAGCCAGCCTTGGACGACACAGGCTCAATCTTAGGAACAATTGTAACCGAGAGCTTTTTGTCTGGGGAGAGAGGACCACAGGAGATCACTTTGGATTCCTGCGAGGTGTCGATGGGCTGTAAAATGGAATTATACTCGGTCAACTCTTGCATCACTCGCTCCAAATCCCTTTGCAGCGTTAATTCCTTATCGGCTTCTGGAACAGCTGTTGCAGCAACAACTGAACTAGTCCTTTCCCTCTCTCTGTTGGACGACGACGCTGTAGACGAGGACTCGGTAAACGATGAAATCGTGGTCGTCTTGATAACCGACACTTCGTCGCTTCTCACCTGCGGTGTACTGGGGCGCGAACGCGGCTTCCGCAACGGTTGGGAGGGTAAGGGAAAGCTGGGCGGACTCGACGTAAAGATATCAATCGCGATTGGCGTGGTAGGACGGGATCCGGAACTTTTCTTGGGTAAACTTAAACGCGACTCACTGGATTTGCGCTTCAAATTCTCCACCGGTCGTCCCAGAGACGCTGGATCGCCACTTTTGGGGCGTGGCGGTCCGGGTTTTCCCTCGAGAGTCACACTGGTAGAGCCTGGGAGATTCAAACCCGGCGAGGATCTGATGGCTGATGATAGTGATGATGATTTGTCCTCTGCTTTGGCAGATAGCGAGCCGGGTTTGGAGAAAAGGGAAGAATGTCGATCCTCGACATGCTTGGAAGCAGCAGTTATGGGTGGAGGTGGTTTTATGAATGCTGTTTTAGGTAAAGGCGGCAATTTTAAGGGAGGCAGAGAGCTAACGGGTGTACTGGAAGCGGTTGGGGTATGGGGTTTGGATAGATGGTGTGGACTTGGAGCCAAATCCATTAAACCGGGTGAAGAAGTAGACCTGGGAGCGACAGATGAGGATTTGAGCTTGGCTGATGCTGCGTTGCGTGCACTGCTGCTCTCCCTGTAGAGCATCTTGGATGTCATCCAACCTTTGGGCCAGAACTTCAAGACTTCCGTTTCTAGGAATACGTTTAGGTATTCTTCGAGCGTTTCTTTACGGAGCCGAGTCAAGGGGTACCACTGGGTTTTGATTGTGACAGCTTCGTTTAAGAGAGAAATGGTCTCCGAGGTCCAGATAAAGCGCCGACGAGGAATCGTTGTCTTCTTCTTGTCTTCCTCTCCAACGCCAGCAGGTTCAATTTCCGTATCCCTGTCAAAAAGGAGTGAAAATGTTAGAAATTGAGAAGAATCAAACTATCAAAGCATACAGCATGCCACCAGGCGCAAGAAAGCCTAGTGCTCAGCCAGATTCCCAAGCTAACCGTTGTGTCAGAACAAAAGAACAGTGCAAATTGCCCCTGCCTAAAAGCTAAACGTGTCAAGGGAGACAAGGGTGTGGCTTACCACAGACACCTATAGATCTCCATATAACGACTCGGGCTGTGAAGGGCAAAAATACAGTACAGGATTACGAAATTAACGTCACAATACACAATATGGAAATAACGGAACCGATACATATTCTTTTTTAAGGCTCCCGTATACCTTAAAAAAAAAAAAAAAAAAAAAAAAATTGATGGGAAACGCCCATAGATGGCGCTGACGTTTGTTATTGTTGGCAACAGGTTCTACGGTAAAAAACCCGCTGGTCGAAAAATGACAATAGCGTTTCACATATTGTTGCAAAACATTCTCCTTTGCTGCAGCAGCACAATATCCCAAATCAAGTCGTCGAACTTTCGGAATAAGATTTGTCGAAAACCGCTTGTCAAATTTGAAAGCCGTTTAAAACAAGTTTTCTTTTCTTAGCAGCTAGTGCACAACCAAAGTACAGACTTCTAGGCCACGTTTTTCTCTAGTTGCAATCTTCCCTTGCATATTGCTAATTTATTACTCACTGGAAGAAATTGCGCACTACCTTTTAGCAAGTTCAAGATTACTGTAAAAAAAAAAAATTCATTAAATTTACTGATTTTCTCAAAAAGTTGTTCCGAAATTTCGCATGCTAACCGCCTATACCGAGATAAGGTATACGGGAGCCAACAATGATACTTGAACAACAAATCCAGTGAGAAAAAAGAAAGAAATATTGAACGTACTTGGCTTCAGCCACTTTTTGACATAAATTGGCGTGTTTCTCGATCTCCTCGGGCATAATCTTGGCCAACAGAGCTTGCAACCTTAAAGAGCAAACATTTTGTAAGAAATTCTCCCACACACTTTAAAAAGGAAGTATTTATTGTGGATATTAACGTACCTGCTTAAGGGCTTCCTTAATTTGTTCTGCACTTCTTCTATAACTAGATTCTTGGCGCGTTTAAGTAACGTATGCTTCGTGCAGGGCAAAAAGGAGGCCAAGTGACTGTACACGGCTTGTCGTTTACCACAAGAGAGCTGACGGGATCGTACCTCAATCCTATAGCGGAAATGCACAATAATTTCAAAATGCTACTTGAAAAATACAAAAAATTTCAAGTTGGAAACTTACGACAGGAGCATTGAGTTGACTTCGCTGGAAAAGAACCTGCATTTGCCTGCAGCCGAAGCTGCTGCTGCTTTCTTGATGGAAGCTACTAAAGCCATCAAATCAGGAGGAAAGTTGGTTAACATCTCTTCACTGGGTGCTTCACTGCTGGCGTTATGCATTGTCTTATCGCCAGTAGTAAGACTGTCTCCTTCCTCTTTATCATCTTCATCCTCACTACTGCTCTCAGAGCCTATAAAAACGAGCAAAATTAGTTTGTACGAAAAAATAAATAAATAGATGAGAAGAAAAAGTGAGAATACGCACTCGAGGAAGATGAAGAGGACGAAGAAGAACTGCTGCTCTTTTCCGAGAGGTCTTTTGACTGGGGAGCCTGGGGTACTGCTTCAGAAGATTGGATAAGCCGTGGAGGTACTTCTTCTTGCACTGGTAAAAGAAACAAGTTATGCTTTCTCTATTTTTGAAGCCAAAGTTAATGCAATTCTTTACCTGTTGCTCTTTTGATGTCAGGAACAACAACAATCTTTTCCTTGTCCTTCTTCTGCTTGAGCAATTCCTTTACAGTTAAAGATTTGCTGGGAAGTGAAGTTCGTCCATCAGCCGAGGAATTCGAGCTGCGTCTGCCTGACTGAACAAGCTTAGGCTTCTTCACCGTAATATCAGGCTCCGTTACCTTAAAAGGTAACTGGAATTAATAAGAGGAATCTTCTGAACATCTGGAACCTTTTAAGCAGAATTTGATAGTACCTTTTCTTTGATGTCCATTTCATCATCGGAATCTTCCTCGGATTCAGATTCAATCAATCTACGCTTGCGATTTTCTTTAGAGATTTCCACCTGGTCATCCGATGAATCACTGCTATCTTGATCGTCGTCTTCTTTGCCCTCTTCCACAGGCTTAAATTCCAAGGCTCCAGAGTTAATATAGAAGCCTCCATAGACCGTCGTAATATCTTCTGGTACGATTTCATCATACTAAATCATCCATATATCAATTATATATCAATTTTTCTTTACGTGCTTGAAACTATGTGTTGTCTTGTAACTTACAGCGTCCGTATTGTCAATAAAAGGATCCGACTCGTCATATCCAGCTCCCAAATCCACATATCCCTCGAATTTCTTCTTTTTTTTCTTGCTTTTAACTTCCACATTACCTCCCTATTCAATTCATTGAATTAATTTCATTCATTTTAAAACGCGATTCTCGCTGCCAAGCACTCCAGCTCTTTTCATATGCTAAAACTTACATATTTTTCCTCGAAGGCGCGAGCTAGGTTCCGTAACTGGTCGTCATTTTCTTCCCCGTACAATTCTATCGACTCTTTCCCATTTCCATTCTGTCGCGGCAGACTCCCATTGGTCTTTTTCTAAAGAATGCAAAAAACCGCATTAAAATCCGTCGTTTCTCAACCTCATAAACGTGTTTTTCTTCCGGCCTCTTTCCCCCTCCCATCCCCTCTCCCCATGGCGTCCCTCCCCCTCCCCCAAATAATGCGTGCTTGACCACTCGTCCGCAATCATAACCTTTGTCCCTCATCCCGCACGCAGCTGTTAGCAGCCTTGCTATGCTAACCTCCCGCCGGCGTGCTACCCCAGCCGCCACCTCTGAGCAGCCATGGACCCCCTTGTCAAGTCACACGTATCCAACCAACAAACGCTCCGATCCCCAAAAAACCTCGCATGCCTTCCCTTCCTCCCTCCCAAGATAAGCTATTTACCCCGTGACGCAATTTGCATATGCAGATTACCGAAAAGGGAGGGCATGTAGCGACTTTACTGCTAGAGTTGAACCGTATCTATTGCCAAAGCTATTCCAAGTAGGCTTCGAGAAACCATTTCGTCCCCAGCTTGCCTAAGCCATGCAGAAGCATTTTTCGATCCGAAACTTGTCCATGATATTGATCACGTATGAAGATGTGCACATGCAAGCATCACTTTACATTAAAATATTTTTTATTTTTCATGGGAGTACATAGGAGATGTTCTGAACCTAATTATCTAATCATGAAGAAAGCAACTTTTGTCCGTTCGCTTATCATTCTTCAATGATTACTGTACGTGGCAAAGCTGGCTATAGTACCACACAACTTTTCATTGTTGAAGAATAAAAGGTAACAAAATGGCGGATGAATTCTCTCGCCAAAGGGCCGAGATATTTTTTGTATTTCTTTGTTCCTTTCTAAAAGTTCCTCGCTAAGAAAGACGGTTATGATTACGGTAAACGGGCGTCAAAATGAGACTAAAACGCGTTAAATGGCCAACCTCCTTCCATCTCCCCTTTTCCATCCCGAATAAGGTAAACGACCTCAATAATTGGGTGCTATTTTGCATATCTCAATGCACTTATGAAAATCACAGCGTAACTTCCAAGTTACCAACTCTTAAGACTGGCCTCAACGTCCAAAACTCTCTAGCGAACAAGCGGTTCCCCCAACATGCAGAACCTGTGTACAGCTTATCAATGAAAGGAAGGCGAACCGGAAAAAACGCCATAAGGTGCAAAGAGTTCCGGTTCACGACCACCAAGTTCAATAAAAGAAGTACAGCCTATAAAATGATGGCCACCGAGTGGGAGGTTTCAACGCACTCTTTTACAATATCTGTCTCGGCTAAAGTTCTCTCTCACCGACACAGCGTTCCCGAGGAGGCGTGGTCTAAAACTTAGCTTTTGGGACGTTGCAGTGCGAGTTGCCCTGCGGGGTCCCTGGTATAAAGTATGGTGGCAATATGCAAAGCAAAGCAATCTAAATTGAGCAGAAATGATGACCATAATGTGAGTAAAAGGAGAAACTTGTGAAGGGGGGAGGGTGAGTAGTCCGCACGATTGTGTAAATCTATTGGCTCGGATGCGGACTCTATCTCAGCTTGGCAGCGAAGTTTTGGGTTGGCGGGGACAAGACATAGCCAACGCCAGAAGAAAGGGAGTTAGAGAACACGTTGATTGTCGGGTTTGGCCTGCAAATATGGCGTCTCTCTCCTTCCCCTTTCGCTTTAGCCTAGCCCTAGCTTTAACTAAAACACATTGTTGGACATCGGGCTCGAGTGAAGGATTAGAGCAAGTTTAGGGGAATAAGCAAGCGCGAACGTTGCAGAGCCTACCGCATGGGACTGTTGACAGGGTTAAGTAATGAGGGTTAATCAAACCGAATTTTTACACTGCATGGTAAAGAATAAACCGTGTTTTTACCAATATTAGCTCCGCATAGTTGTACTCCGGACATGTTTTCTCGTTAGATTCTGTCAGCCTGAGCTGCAAACGGCAGGTTTTCTGCACTTCCTTGACCGGCTTATCCTTTTTGGGAGCGGTGATGGTACTTAGAGTAATCCTTTTTGGATCAGACATCACTGAACACTAAGATAACACCGATTTTTACAGGAATTCTGTCCCAATTTCAGCAGTTTTGGACCATGAAAACCCATCACAGAACCAAACGTCCGCCACCACGCAGCTGATGTCAAATTTTACTATCGATTATGACAATGGGCGATTGGAGCCCTGGTTGCGGTTTGCGATGACGATACCAAAATTATGTTTTGGTTCATGATAATTGTAGGAAATAACACACGAATTTTGGTTTTAGCATGAATAGTTCTGATGGTTCGCTTGACGTTAGAAAGCGCCAAATTAACAGTATTAAAGTCTTCAATTACGAGCAAGTTCCTACTTCGCAAAGTTATCTAAAAATTTAGTTACAAAATAATAATGTTATTTCACAAAATATTTAATATTTCCTATTTCTTATTTGTAGTGTACGGGAAATTAGGGCAGATTCGGAATACCAAGTTGGTTTCACAGTTAGTGGAAAATCGTATACCTTATGTGTGCATATTTCTCCCAAATTTCCTTTGGAAAAGCCAGCGATGTGGGTTATACCTGAGATGAGTCATCCTTGGTTAAATAGCATGGGGCACGTCATAGGAGCACCTGGTTTAAAAAACGTACTTAATAAAAATAACTATAAAATAAGCTATAAAATAAATTCTTTGCTTTGCCAGTATTCCGTTCATTCAGACTTGGGAATGGTAGTCCAAGCAGTGGTGAGAGAATTAGAGAAGTCTGGTAGCGGTACCTCAAGCATTCCCAACGGCTATGATTCCAAAACGCTCATCACATCCGCGGTTACTCAAGAAAATCCTCGGTCCGACATCTATAATAATCACCAGCATACTCACTATTATCTGCTCCCGCCCATCCCACCCTTCATCCCTGAGTTGGAGAAACTGACCATTGAACAATTGAAACACCTAATTGCATCACCTGAAAGTTTGTATGCCTTTGTTGATGATTTGCCTGAAGTCGAGAAAGTGAATCTTGACTTGGAACAAAAGATGAATGAAATAGAGACCCTGGCTAGTAAGTTTCCATTGCCGTTTTGTGTCACATTCATTCAACGGCTGTTCTCTAAAGTTTGATTTTGAACCTTAGAAAGCAATCTGGAAGAAAAGGAGTCTATAGAGCAGCAGCAAGAAGCCATTTTAAACACTTACCACGCTGTTAATTCGCAACGTCAGAGTTTTGATGATTTAACAGTAGAATATCAGCGATTGGCCGATAAATACGCTCCTTCGTCCTTGGAAGTAAAGTCTTGGTGTCTCTTCTGATACATTCCTGTAATTTTAAGCCTGTTTTGGTAGGAAAGCTTAAAAGCGGCAGCGGTTGTAGCTGAGGAGGACTCGGAAGCGGTGGCAGAGCGATTCTTAAGTGCTGCAGTGCCTGTAGACGAATTTTTAGCCACTTATGTGCAAAAAAGAACTGTAAGATATTGAAATTGTTAATGAAATTAGTTAATAATGTTTTCCGTTTTAGTCAAGTCACTTACGGCGAACGAAGCAAGAGATTCTCCATAGGCAGCTCCAAGCGTTGCAACGATTGAAATTTTGAAATATAGAAAAAATGTAATAATAATAACTGTGATGAGACTTCTTTTTGCCCAACTGCAATGTATCGCAAGGCCTTTGGTGTCAATCATTCCGTTTGATAACGAGACAAAAAGGGTTGGTCGCGTTCCTTTTACTCAAGTCATGTGCGTGCGGGTGAGTGTGTTGCTTGTTTATTCAATACAAAAAATACCACATCAAAATGGGTATAAGGGATATAATTGGGTAAATATAACTTGGATTGAGCTTAGAAGATCACAAGAGACACGGAGATGGGGCCCATACAGGTTACTTACTCCCATGACGAAGATAATCCAATACAGTTGAAACAATTAACATGGGACTTTCAAGTCATCAGTGATCCTCAACATTTACAGCCTATTACTGGGAAAGTCGCTGTAGTTCAAGTAGTTGAACTTTTTTTTTCAAAAGGCATACCCCTATATCATGAGAATTATGCAACTTGAAACAAAACTTGACACAGAAATTTAAAAGAAATTTAACGATACACTTGAATGAGTTTAAATAAATCATATATCTAGATCTTTTGACACAGCGTTTTAAGAAATTTGTATTATGGTATTCTTCTAATATTTTTCAATTGTGTCGTTAAATTGCTTTTAAATTTCTGTTTCAAGTAGCATAACCCTGATGACATAGGGGCATGACATCAGTGCCATCTTTGGACAGAAATATCAACTACTTGGAACAACACCGTGGCCTTAACAAGGATGGTTTTGCTCGAGTTTTTCGTACGACAAGCTGGCTGAAGAAGCCAAAGTCGGGGTTAACATAGTTGACCACTGGCGACTTAATTTTGGCCTGTTAATGGACGACGAAGAAGCGTTTTTTTCAACCGAATAACTGCGTTGTTGGCGACGAACAAGAGGACTTGCGGAAGTTGCTGGATTGGATTTGCGATGATCAGGATGCAGTTGTAGCTTCGGAACTTCTAGATGAGTTTTGGATTTGTTGTCTAGCGAAGGATCGGGCGGGAGTCGATGAAGACTCAGGTTAGAAGCCATGTGGACGGAAGGAATTTGGAGGAGGGAAGACGGGGGGATCATTCTAGGAATCGACACAACATGTGTCGGATGAGATTGAGATTCTAGCGAATCGCATGACGATTCATCGGCCAGATCAATCGTTTGCCCTTTTGCTCGCTGATGGGCGAATCTTCTCCTGCGGTCGCTCACACTCCCTTGGGAACTCGCGTTCTCCATACTGTCGCTGCAGAGCGTCTTAACGCTCGCGCAGGGAGACACAGCTGGCGTGGGCTGAATGACGCAAATGTCAATATGCTCAATTGCTTCGAACAAGTGTGGCTGCTCCACGGCGTCCGCGGCCGGCGTTAAATTCAACTCCAAACGTAATTGCGACTTGGACTTCTCTTTGGCACGTACCGAATGCCCGCTCGTGCTTTTCGCTCGCATCATTTGGCGAATTGCTGACCGCCAGCCGGCTTGGCTTGCCAAGTGGGGTGACTCGTTCAGAGATGAAGAGCGTTCGGGCATTTTCTTCGCTAAGGGAATCCGGTGCGTCAAGATCGTGCGCTTAAGACTAGGGGAGGAATCTTCTTGGGATGAAGTTCGACTCTGGAAACTTGTTTCCCGGTACACGGCTGACACTAGCGGGGTAGAACTGACTCCGGGACCAGTTTGGCCTGTTTTACGATCCACGTTCGGTTTGCTGGAGCTGGAAAGTGATGCACAGCGAGCAACAGGAGCTCGGGGTTGTTGTTGCAAACGCACGTAATCGCTACTACCCCGCAAAGAGTTGGTGCGGGGCGGTAAACCGGGTTTACGCGACGGTATTACTGTTGAGGCAGACCCGGCTTGTTCTCGACTCACCATGTCGCTCTCCCGGAACGAAACGGAACGAACGGGTAACGTCTTCTTACGGCATGAGGAAGAGCGCTGCATTTCTGCCATGAGGATTTCCGCGGCACTGACAGCCGTCCACGACTCAGCTGGTACTTTCAAATGGGCCGCGTCTACTTTGGTTGAGGAAGCGTACGGGCGGTGAAGCTGGGAGGCAGGGATGGATAAGGTACCCATGACGGAGCCTGATAAACTTTTGGCGCGTAAACTGTTGTAGCTGAAGTGGCCCCTGTCTATAGAAGATTGGGGGGTCAAAGGTAAAGGAGCACTGCCTTGGAGGCCGGTAGAACGGAAAAGACCGGGTCCACCGTACAAGAAGAGGTCTTTGGCGTATACTTTCCAGGAAGGCATTTCACTATCATCGGCATAATAGCGATTGGTGGATTTATTAATGGAGTAATTATCAGGGTCGACCATTTCTTCGGGGGCGTACGAAGTTTCCCAGAATGTTTCGGCGGGGTCCCAGTGAGCCGGTGACCAAAATATTTCTTCGCTGGGAGCGGAAGGATCGGCTAAACTTGTATGTCGGGCCAGACGAGGTCGTCGGCATTTAGCCTGCCATCATAAAACACAGGAAGACAAACAATAAGCATATGATCGTAAAAAGCGCTTGTGCACACAATCCTGCTAGCCTTCCTTGGCCGTCTATTAACTCACGTCGAAGTTCAAAACGCAGCAAAAACTCGTGCAAACTTAACAGGGGTTTATCTTACGTTAAGTAAGTGTAAGTTTTTAAAAGTTTTGGGGAAAACAAATTATTAAATTTTTTAAAAAGAAATTCGAATTTCTCTCTCACAATTAAGTAAACCAATATCATGAACGTTATTTTTGTTTGCTTTTATAATACTGAATTCGAACTGAATTAGTATTAGTTCAGCCTGACACTAGTCGATTGTCTGCCTTATCTTGTTTTTTGCCCTTTATAGTACAGCACGTTAAGCCGTACACCTTAGCTTATTGATGCGAAAAAGTCACAGATGGCACTGATGTTTGTTTATGTTTTGCGAAAGCTTTACGTAAGAAAGTAAAATAAGTACATACAGCTAATTTCCGGCAAAGTTTCTACGCTTGTTTTGCTTCTGAAAAGTACGACTTGTCATCACAGTTTGCTGTAGCGACACAATGTCCCAATTCAAGTCGTCGAAGTTTCGGAACAAGATTTCTCGAAAACAGCTTCTCAGATTTGAAAGCAATCCAAAACAAAAGTTTTCTTTTTTGGGCTACATTTTCACAAAGTTGCAAACTTCATGTGCACGTTGCTAATTTACTATTCGTTGGTGAACACATTGCATTCATTGTGCACTACTTGTTAGTAAGCTCAAGTTCAAAGTTTTTTTTCATGAAATGAACTGGTTTGAACAAAAAGTGGTTTCGAAATTCCCTACGCTAACCGCCTATACCTAGCTAAGGTATACGGGAGCCTTAAAAAGTGAAATAAAAGCTTGACTACACAGATTATCGAGATATTTTTCTAATACCAGTGCAGCTGTTCACATTGTTAAGTCTGAAGTCTTAAAAAACAAGAAAAAAAAACCTGAAGCCAATGAAATCCGGAATCCATGCACGGAGGAGCATGGTTTCAGTTCTAGAGCATACATTATAATGGTAGTTATTACTAATAATAGCACTCAACATATATCGTGATAAGTTGGAGAAGAACAGAACACTATAAGCTTATTGTTAAGCTTAAGAATCGAGTGAAATACCCTTGCCAATAACAAACGATCCAAGTCAGAGTTTACGACTTACTGCTTTCGAAAACTATGTACAGTACTCTTAAAAAAAACGACCCCAACAAACCATGCTGTCCTAATGGCCCGCAACGGCGTGTCTGGAAACAGTGCTGCGAATGGCCGTGTGAATAGCCGTAGTGGTTGTTCGTAGTGCTGTTCCCAGACGCACAGTTGCGGGCCATTAGACGGTATGGTTTGCTGGGGTCGTTTTTTTGGAGAGTACTGTACGTCAAGCAAGCAGTATAGAAGTTCATGTTCCACTAAACCCCTAAATGCAATAGGGCACGTGGCCGAACGATAAAGAGTGGATCTATAAAAGCTGAATGCGAGCAAAAGTACCAATATCACGCTTTGTCTCGCGCTACATTGCTACTAAATGCCCCTGTTTATGATCTTCCCAGATACCCGCTTAAACGTCAAAAGCTTTACGAAACACTACAGCTTCTAAACATCAGCTCAGAAAAAAACCCTAAACAAAACTCGCGTAACACACATCCCGACAAAAAATGACGAGCCACGTAAAACATAAGATGGTTTTTTTAGTGACAGCAGGTGTTTTACCTTATAAACCACGTACAAAACTGCCAACGCGAATAGCCCGCTCAATGTGCTAGCAATACGTAAACCTGTCATGGGGTCGTACGCTTTATAATACTCGGCTCGATCTGCTGCACTCAACGAAGTAGGCAATATCACATTCCCGCCGCGTTGGAATTCCACTGTTTGCACCGAAAATACGTCTGCAGCTTCCACAGCAATGCTGGCGCTCGTAGAATTCTCATCCATTATTCCAAGTACGCCTATTGCAACGAGAGAGACAAGAGACGGGTAGAAAATTACTCCAATTACACGGAACTTTTCACCTTTACGTTTCTCGTGACCCAAATAAACCCCGTGACAAAATCTAATGCAAAGAGTCAATTATTAGAAATAATTATAAATATTTAAATAATTAACTATAAATATTTAAATACTAATCTAATTCTAAAATATCTAGTTTCTAGTTCATCCCAAAAAACGCTCTGGTAAAATTTGCCAACTGCGCATTTTATCTTTGTATACCCTTTTCTTTAGCAGCTAAACGAGACGGAATTCACTGTGCCGCAGCAGTTTTTTGTTTATATTCGGATCACGAACCTCATCCAACCAAATTGCTACTCTGTCGATGAATTCGAAGGAAGATTAAATCAAAAGAGCGCCCGGAGACGGGCCAGCTGGAAGCTTCTCCTGCACGTTTCACAACTTAAATTCTTTTTTGCTTATCGATTTTTTTCTTTAGGTTGTATTTTGTCTATTCTCTCCACACAACGAAAAAAAAGTAAGAAGAAGAAGAAAGCGTCCAAGAGAGAAATGATCCGACTGCAAATTTTTTAAGACAAACTTCCCACATAATACGACTGCCCAGGTCTGGGTATTCCACGTTTATTATTTCTCAGATCCTCGCACCTGATGCATGTTCTGAGAACTGCGCGTTCGTCCAAACCTTGGATCGATATGCATTACCTCCCCGCAAAAAAATCTAGGACCACGAAAGAAGAGAAGTGTGACTGACAACTTAAGGCAACCATAGCAAAAGCCACACCCACCTTCTAAAAAAAAAAGAACATAAAAAATTGACAGCTTTAACGAACTTGCCATGGCTGACATTTACCTTCCGATGTCAATATTTGTAAAAGTTACGCTCGAGAACAGGGTCTAAACTAGATTGACAAGAATAAGAACGGACGTGTTGCCCAGCCACAACCAACTACAGTGTAGAGATCGCAGGTGTGCTCGGTGAATCAATACCTGCTTTCTAACCTAACATCCTCTCCGACTCTTAGATCAAGTTTCTCGTTTCTGTTCGAAAACAACTTCTTCTTCTGATTTCCAAATTTTTCTATTTTGGGAGCTATATACTCAAACAGAATAAGCACTTCAAAGTATAAAAAGAAAGAGTAAATACCCACTTTATTAGTTAGATCCCACTGGAGTTTGTCTATTGTTGCTATGATCAATACGGCACTAAAAGGGAGTTTTCAACACCAGATTTGAATAAGACCTTCAGCGTAGTTTTTGTTCCCTTTGTTACTTAAAGCCAGGAAAAGCGAAAGAGTAAGAGAGAAAGGAGCGAGAGAGGTTTAATGGGGATCATGAAAAAGTAGGAAAAAGTACGGAGCAACGTAGGAAAAAGCACTACATTCAACGTGCTCGGCGCAGTCATTATGAACCAATCCCCATGGTAGAAAAGCTAGAAGTTTCCCGTTCAAACTATTTATAAAAATTAGTGCATACGTAACATACGTTCAATGTATGTGTTATGAACTTCCCAACAGAAATAGCCTGCAAACCCCATTCAAGTGTACTCTACTCCACGTCTGGCACAAATAAACGTGAAAAAAAAGTCAGAGCGAACCGGGAGATTTTTACGGAAGTGAAAAAGGGAAAAAAAGGCGACTTGGATTTGAATTCCCCTTAAAAATAGAAGTTAAAAGGCCCGTAAACGGGGGAGATACGACTCGACGTGGCCCATGTGGGTTGTCAGCAATACAAGCAAACATATCACAGCTACTCTTGACGGCCCAAGCGTAAATTATTTACCACAGCGAAAGTCTTAACCTCGAATCTAAACACATTCTGCAGCCAACGACTCGGAAGTCCCGAGACCTAAATCGGTTTCACCGCATGGGGATTTCTAGAAGCGTTTGACTTAATATCAGCGTACTGCTTCCAACACGGTTGAGGAGAGGGAATAATAAAAACAAGGAAAGAATACACAACCGAGGGGAAAATAAAACGGCGCATTCCTGAGGCTGCAGCAGCGAGCAAAAAAAATAGTTATAGCCCCAGGGTGATTTCTTAAAGTTGGCCTACTGTACTTCACACAGAAATTGACTATTCTCAGCCCCGAGCTAAGTCTAACGAACCCAACTCGAACAGATTAACTTCTTGTGGTTTTTATTCGCGATGATAGCGTGTTAGATTAAGAAGTTATTGATTTCTTATATCTTCTTGAAAAATAACCCACTTTGGAAACCGGAAAGTCGGAAAGAAAGATTGATCACTATCAGAAAAAATTGGATTCCACTGCTTTTGACGCGTTATATGCAAAGCATTCGTGCCGCGAATTACCTTCCCACGAAATTCCTGGTCAAGTCGGAAGCTGAAGCGAAAGGAAAAACAAGAAATGATGAGGAAAACTTTCTAGATCTCTTACCTTGGTAGATAAATTAAATCCAATCTTAACGAGACTTCCAGTTTACGTAAATGAGCAACAATGCGTGCCAGGAACAGTGCGTTGTTTGTCGTCGATAAGACATGCACCTCGGCAATGAAGACCCTCTTTTCACCTGAAGCCTGTCACGCAAAGCAATAGTACCAGCTCTGGTTCCCATCCTGAGGGGAGTTGTATGTGTCGTAGTACTTGGTTTGTCTTGATGAGCCACACAGCGCATGCGGAATCCCGAAACACTTTCCCGCTTTACTAGAAGAAAAATCATTACAGGTCATCAGTACGGCCCCAACTTATACAAACACGCTCATTAACATATTTTGCAAACATAAGTATGAAACGAACAACACAACGACATACAACTTAGGCGAAAACGTCGAAATAGAAACAAGCTTTTACCGTACCAATAATGAAATATTCCATTTTCTTTAACATTGAATATACTTTTTATTGAACTTCTTCTGGCCTCGATATAAAAGCGAATAGGAATGTTACGATTTAAATTAGGAACTAGATACACGTCCTAAGCACTGGAGCCTCTTCAAGAGTTAACGTGTTATTTTTTAAACCAAAACATGTTCACATGGCCGATTCAACTACCGATGACTCTTCCGAGAGGGCAGGATTATCCACTCCTTGCAAAGAAGCCCGGGGAATTTGAGACTGGCGCTTGACAGTAATCGAACCTGGAAAGGAAAATGCTGTACATTTAATGATATCGGGGACAAACTATTTGTGCAAACTTCTGGCAGAAGGACGATCCTCCTCAGGAGACCTCCAGCGATATTTATGAATAGCGCAGATACTGGCGAAGAAACATGCCATAACAGCGGCTGAGACGGCTCCGCGGGTAACATTTGCCTTAACAGAAACAGAAAGGTATTACCATGACATTCAACAGATATAATTGCTCAAATAAAACATTTTCTAAAGTACCTGCCAGTCTTCCAGCTCCTTGATGTATGTATCCCTGACCTTCAAAGTGATCACATTAACTTCCTTCTTAGTTATTGGGGAAGATGGCAAGTAATAGACGCATCGAAATTCGCCATTGTCCTCCAAACGCAGATCCTAATCAAATTGCGGCGTTAAAGATCACTCAGCAACTTTTAACTTGCAAGCAATAGCCTCTATCGCATAACTGGAACTGATTACTGCAAACATTCACACGAACCACGCTTTAAAAATGGTTTAATTCCTGAATTACAAGTTTTCTTAGAAGTTATGACAGTGATCAGAGACGCAAACATGACAGTATTGTAACTCTAAAAAATGCCAACAAATTAGTTACAAATTAGTAAAGAAATTAGTTTATTTAACGGTGAGATTGCTTCAAAACAATACAATGGGCACTGCGCGCTTACAGCACACTTGAATGATTCTTAGATTTCTTTACATTTCTGCATTTTATATTGTTATTATCCTCTGGATTCGTTCTTACTATTCTGGAGTGCTTATATGTAATTGAAAAGGGTATCTTAAGAAAGCTTAATAGGAGACCCAGTGTTAAGGAAACCGAAGCAAAAAGGCAGATAGAGCTGCGGAACTTACGGTAATGTGTAAAGACGCGGAATTAATTCCGTCACCAACAATGAACCGGCCGCTTGTTTCCGAAATGACGACGTTTGTTGGCAGAAGCCATTCTAGCAACACGACGTCAGAATTGTCATTCCCAGCACACTCCAGGGTCGCATTATCACCTTTAAAAAGGTTCTGGGGAGGAATATACGCGTGGGTTAGCACCAAACATGAAGACAAGAAAAACCACCACATGATTACAACTGCTGCGTTTGGTTTCAACCTTACGAATGATAGCAACTAACAAATTCCGTTTTCTCAAGATTTGTGTTGAAGTAGAAACGATAAAGTTTCCTGGCAATAAAAAACTGATTAGGATCCGTGATCCTTGCGTTCTGTGACAGGAGGTTAATTCTTAACTGTAAAGGTTATCACTCCAAACACTACTAACACACGTCCTTAGCCTTGTCAGGGTTTTTGGGAGTAGTTTTCATCACTTCCAAGGTGAAAGCAACAGCGTTGGCAGTGGCAACTTTTAGTTTCGAGTTGTTTTCAACTTGGGAAGACAATACGTCCTGACTTGGGACTCCCACGTTCCAAATATATAAAAAAAACGTAAAATGCTAATAACAGTCCATATATGCGGAGACACGCACTTTCAGGGATCGGGTGTATTAGATGTTTCTCGGAGATATACGGGAATTCGGACTTTACTTTTACGATTTTCACCGTGTATGGCACGGAATCCAAATTTACAATAGATCTCTACCTTACTCTGACACTGTCTAGTATATACTGTACCTATTATTCTACCCTTGGCTCGAAACCAGAACTTGCTATAATAAAACCTGTTCTTTGCGTGAAAATTCCCCGTGGCATTAAAGGTTGGTTGTTGCGGAGCGGGACTTTTTGGTTGCTAAAGAACACGTTTGCGTCACAGGAACGCCTTAGGAAGAATGTTATGTTTAATGACCAAATTTCAATGACGGATACAAAAGAAAATGCGAGGAAGCTAGAATGGCGGAAACGAAACCACACGGGATATAAGCCTGCAATGTCGAACGGATATCAGCGACCAGAAAAACTACTCTATATGTGGGCGTAGGAGGAGAGAGAAGATATATGGAGAACACCGTGTCACATTCCTTCCGCCCATAACGTTAAAAAGGAACCAACAATTAACCAGTCATGTGAAATAACTATTCGATATTAGCCGTGGTCTCTACCTCTATATAACGCCAAAAAAAGTACACAAACTTGAAAATATGTGTGCAGAATTTTTATTAAAGCGTTCCAGCATAGCGGAATTTTTTAATATGCAATCTTCCAATTTCAGATGTAAAGTATGAAAAATTCAAAATGGCATGTTTGTATTATATTGCCAATATAAGATTTTTTTAAAACTATTTATATAGTGACCAATGCTCGTTTCCGTTAACCAATATAAGAAACCAATATAAGATTGAGTACCAGGCTTGCAATACACGTTATTATAAATAGATGTATTTCTGTTATGATTACCTAATTTTAACGCCGCTTAAATTAGTTTGTTTGTAATCCTACACATTTCAAGAATTTAGTTCCACGTCACGTTCGTATTACTGTGAACTACGATTTTTCATTAAATTTAACGAACATTTTATTGGCATGAAAAGCCCACAAACTTATCTTAACACGAAAGGCTTTCGATAATTCCATATCAATGAAATCGTATTACGAACGAATTCTTTGCAGCATCTTAAGTCGATCCTAATACTCTAGGTTGGACAGTGCTTAGTGTGGGTTTTGGGAATTTAGGTCGTACGTTCTTTTTCTCCCGTTACTACTAAGCTGTACATATTGCTTATGCACAGGGTATTCACAGGTATCCTGTAGTATCCTCTTCCTAAATCAATATCTGTCCTTACTTTGCTTACTATATTGGAGTTCGATGTAAGATGAAGACCGTGAATGGATTCTGTGCTTTTCTAAAGAAAAAAAAACGAGAAAAGAAAAAGCATTTCACGTGTCTTTTTTCTCAAAAAATATACGATTCATCGAACAGAACCGTATTACTGTTGTCAATATAGTGGGCACAAAAACGAAAAAGGGAAAATGTCGAAGAGCAAGCTGGGACAATCCCATGTTTACAGTCAATGATAAAGTAAGTAAAAACAACACCTTGTAAGTATTGGGGGAGGGCCCTTTCTTAATTGATTCCTCAGTTTAGCATTCGCGCTTCAGCTTATTAATATGTACCCATATTGAGTGCTCACTTCTATCAATTTGCGCCCAAACATAGCGGCAGGATAAATACGCTTTCTTTTAATTTGCTGGCATCACACGGTTTCAGTGTTTCTTCGTTAACTGCACTTCAGTATTCATCGCTTTTGATCTTGAAAGCTTAAAGATCATCGTTGCCAACTCAAAAAGCTATTTATAACATTCTGGCCTCAGGCTAAGTTGTTATACTGTTTCTATATTATAAGATGATGCTGTGACTGTGTTAGTCACCCTGTTTATTCATGAGGAAAACGATTGCTCTTTATATTGCTTTTTTTAAGTTAACATCGTACATTGCATATCTTGTCAAAAATAACTTATCGAACACAATTAACTTTTCGCTTCATATCCATGCGTTTGCTTTGTTTAGTAAGTCTATAAGCTTTTCGCTCCACGATTTCTCGAAATATGAAAACGAAAACCTACAAATGGGTCCTTTATACTGAAAACGAGGAAAAGTGGAGGAAAAGATTTATCCCGAAACATTTTTTTCTAACAATAAGCCCAAAACTAATCCTGCTAACCAACCTACGAACTTCCAACTAACCGTGATTTCCGACAAGTTATTAAATTGCGTAGCAAAACGCAAGGCGAAAAAATCCCGGATTACGAGGTTCATTTCCTTTCCAATCAGATACACGAAACTCTGATCTAACTCTTTATCATAACAGTAAAAGTCACAAAAGTTTTTTTTTTATGATTAATAACGATCCAGATTTAGTTGTAAAGAGAAGAGCTCTGCAGGACGTTTTCTCAGTAAAGGGGAAAAAAAATTTAAGGAGGCTGCATGGAGATCTCGGTTTCTTTCCTTAGTACCGTCTTAGGACACGGTCCAGTGCCTTCGCCCAGGATATCAATCTTATATTTGGACTTTCTTCTCTGACTCTGTTTAATGAAATTAAATACAATTAACGTAGTCCTACACTGTTACAAAAACTTTTAATTTTACAACTTAAATTGTAACTTTTGGCATAAAATTATTTATTTGTAAATATACGATTAAAAAATTTATTTAAACAAATTTAGAAGTACAGTAGTGTCCAAGTAAAACGGTAAGTACATCGGAAAAAAAGTCCAATCAGAGTGCGACTTTGTCCCTAAGACCGTTGCCGTTTCATTGTTGGCAACAATGAAATGCTCTTTTTTAACCCGCTCACTGGCGAAGTCGCACGTACACAATGTCTACCATAACACGATGCAATTGTACAATGATGTCCGCTAAAAGTCGCACGTACACTTTTAGCGGACACTACTGTACCATTTCGTTATGTTATTGTAGACGTTGGGTTATTGCATTATGGTTTTCTTTTTACATAATTGCAAAGTAAAAAATTGAAACTTTTTCAGAGTGTATAACCCTAGAATGTTGGGCAAAGATCTAGTTTCCTTACTCACGCATGTCTTGTAAGATTACGGAAAAATATCTATTAACGAATAAATCTTTTTCAACCTGGTTACGAATTTAAGTTCCCTTGCTAAACCCAACATTAAAAATTGCCTTTCAATGCTCAGCACTGACGTTCTTGTTTTCTTGTACTGCTAAAGCAAATCTTTTTGTATTTGTCTAAAAAAGATAAATAAAAAGAATATATCTGCCATGTTCCAAGAAAGGGTACAGGGCTCGAGGAGATCAGTCGTTTATATTCTGAAGAAATCTGATGACCTTCAAGATTTCTTTTTTGCAACCTAAAACAAGAAAATGCATACCGCTGAAAGGTCCAAATTAGCATGAGTTGCAAATTCTCGAGCGGCAGGAAATATTTCTAGCTCGTTACATTACTGAGTATAAAAAGGAATGCCGAAAATGATAGCCTACTGCTGTAGCACATACGTGGCGCAACAGACTTTTCACATAAGAGTTCCCAATGTGCGAGGTAGCTGTATAGCCTAACCGAACGTATTTTCAGTCGCTACGGGGACGTCTAACCAGTGACAACCATCCAGCCAACGATACACATCGACCGTGAGCTTTGTGTATCAAGAGTATCAACCCCGGAACTTTAGGAAGGAATTATAGATAATACTAATGTGAATGTGAGAGAATTTCAACACATACCCGGATTTAGGCAAGTATATTTCTTCTTTCCATTTCTGTGTACAAAAGTCGAAATGATGTGCGGGTTTTCCGACGAAAATGTATACGTATTACTGCATCTTAAAAACGTATCAATTTCTTAACTTTCTGAGTTCTGACGCAACCCATGTCAATTCTGGGAATAAAAAAAGGTTTAATCAAATTGCATTCCCAAGTACATGAAAGAAAGAAACCTTACTTGCGATTCTATGCGAAGAAAAAGTGCCCCAAATCACCAAAAGAACATTTCCTAGAATTTACCAATAGCCTATATATTAGAGTTACTTTCTATTTTTTTTTTCGGGGGAAGTCTGAAGAAGACATGGAACTTGCTTCATAGGATGTCTAATAAAAGACACGATTTTTTTGCCTAAGCTGATGTCCATACCAATTAAATTTTTTATGCGTGGTTTTCCATACCTATAGAGCAAAATGCAACATTTGCTGCAAGCCCGTTCAACATTCGCTTAACTTATCAAAGTGAATTCGAGGGCTAAAGTTAGTTTTACAAACCTCATTTACAGACCCTCTTCCCCCTCTTTCTCTGATTCCGTTGTATTGTAAATCAAGTAATGTGTTCGCGTCTTAACGGTTACAACTGGCTGAAGGCTTTTGCTCAAGTATGTTGTCCGTAATGAACGTACANGTACGGCATCATTATCACTCGATGCTAATTACCCCACTTTATGGTCTTGTTGGCCCCAGTAGTGTAACTTCCAAAGATCTATTACGAAACAACTTCTCAAAAGCGAAAATGACATTGTCACGGCAAAAGGAGGAAAAATGAGCGTTTGGATTTAGTGCTAATAATCTTATACGGGTACAACACCACACCTGAAAAGTATAGCATGTAACCAATCTGTGAAAAGACGTCGCCAACAAAGGCTTTGTTTTCTCGACAAACTGTGAGAAACTGGGAAAAAGTCCAACCCAATCCCGTATCTAGGACTGAACACGGATTAATTAAGCAAACGCGAGCTCAGCCTGAAGAACTTCTTCGCTAACAAAAGGAAACCAGTAAGCAATCAGTAAGAAAATTAAGAGAGTTTCAATAAGGATCAGTGAGAAAATTTAACAAATCTTAATTCTATAAGTGAATTTTTTCAACGTCCGTATTACTGTTTTATCAATATATAATGAGTTCCGCGATGACTTTCTTTTGAATGTCTTTCTCGATACACTCACGAATTATTTGGTAACTCTCTACTTTAATACCGTGGAAAGCTAGTTGAAAGCAACACTAAGTTAAAAGCAGTAAGACACCAAACAAGTTCCCTTAACAATGAAAGAACTTTTCACTTTGTTTTAAAACTTGAAAGCAAACTTTCTTCTTTGGCCGCGGCAATGACTCCGTGACAGCGAAATACTCGCAAAAAGCTCGCAATTAGCAAAGTTACATGTTTAAAAGCTGCAGTTCAAAGGCAATTTGCATAAAAACATTTATCAAAGTCTTCTAATTCCAAGACGAATCCCATTGCCATTAGCGTAACTATACATGCCACGTGCTTGCAAGGGAAACACTTTTGGCCCCTTTTTGGGCGAGTTTTATGATCTCGGGGAACACGAGGAGCAAGAAATCTCAGTAATATGCTTCGAGTCCATTAAAATTTCTTTGAATTCTACCCCTTGAGTTTTCTTGTTGGGAATGTGCCGTTTTTTAGGTCGAAACAGGGAGAAGAAGAGTCAAATTCTTGGAGAACAATAAAGTGAACTCCCTTCCAAATCCCCATCCGCCGCCATTATTTCTTTACATCCTCTCTCAGCTGGATCAGTCCTCTCGCAGCTTGTTAGATACTACTGCCACTTTTATTCCTATTGTTATTGACTTCCGAATGGATGCTGCGCGTCCAACTTGGGGCTTTTTAGAGGCCTACAACGGAAAAAGAACTGGGTGAGAACCCAACTTTGAAAGACGAGCTAAGAGGCTCTTTGACACTTCGATTAACAGCATTTTGCTACAGGCGATCGAAACGCGGTTGTATTTTGAAAATAAGCTCAAGAGACAAAAAGGAACATCCGAAAGTAAGATCCCCTGTACTTCGGGCGTGTACCTCAATTGCAATGTTTCTCCTTTAACCCGGTTTCTATTAAGTACACCACCCACTCGTCTAAAATTTTCTATTGCTTCCAGTTGTCCTGGACAGAAATGCTATCATTCCTGGCACCCTGTTGGTTATACTATTTTCTCCTTTCCTTTGATCCATAACTTGGAAATCTTTCCTACCAGTCCTATCATCCGATCTCCTCTGAATGTCGTAAATATAGCACAATTCAGTAATAAACAAGGGAAAATTGTCCTTGCGTAAAACTTGGAATTATTCCATATTGGGTCAAACTATATTGCCTAAATACACCTCCAAAACCACAACAACCTTACAAAGCCATCTTGCAAGAACGTCTTATAAGGTAATAAGGCCGTAGTTGGGCTTCTCACCAACCTGTCAAGTTGAATAATTTTCCATGAAAACGTCAAGCTCAGCAAACGCCTATGTGGAGTTTACAGTAAAGCTTAAGTTTCCTAAAATCCCGTGAATGCTGAACACATTACTTTCCTCACGTGTCGGAAAAAATTATATGGAATTTACGACTTGCAACAACATTATGGAATTTTTTTTTAGAAATTGAGCCACAAAATAAAGAAAAAAGAGAGAAAAAATCATAGTTAAAAGATAGTATCCAAATACGGAAAAACGTAATGGAGCAGAAATGGATTTGGGCCATGATAACAATAAAAGCAGTCGAAACAGGTGCATTCCGCGAGTGCGCGGACGGTGTAAGTTTCCCAAGTTGGGTACACATACAGCGAAAACCGAAACTACATATATAGTTAGTAACCCAGTCAAGTTGTATAACCTGAAAAAAAAAATACTTGGACCATATATAGGATTATCATTCACGAGCTGAACTAGCTTGAAACACCTGTTCGACACGCACTCTTCGGTCGTTTATTAATCCAACTTATGCACACATGGCACTACATACTCAAACACTCGCCCAGGTGGTGGATACTTCTAATACATATTTTATATTAATGTATATAGTTAAGTCGGAGAGAGTCGGAGATGCAAGGGAGGTCATACTAAAAAGAAACGAATTATTCTGTAGAATCTTCCCATCTCTCATGCCCTATCTTTTGTTTCCGTTATCGTATAGTTAGATAGGATATAAAACAACGGATATTAAAGAGCTACAGTCTATAGTTTTTTGCCACCGTCCTTGCGTGTGGACAGCCTTGAACTGCAACCTGCAACTCTCCACCAGGGGAGACATGAGTGTGTCTCTTTGGAGATAAAGCGTCTAAAGAACCCAATTAGGGAAATAGTTCCTCTTATATAAATCTGTCTGTCCCAACCAGGGCTGTAAATCGGGAAGATTTCCAATAAGGATCGAAAGCAACGATAGAAATTTTGCGCACCGTAGCTGCATAGCTTGCCAAACATAGAGCTGGTGAATTGGACAGCTGGGATCGCGAGCGAACGTTTCGTAACACAGTTTGAGAACATCTGTTTTACGGGTCACGTAGCACGAAAGGGTATTTCAAAGCTTTCTTAGTTTGAACAAGTGACACATTGGGCGTCTTTAGAAATACACAAAATACAAACGTAGTTCCAGCCTTGGTTACTTATTCCGTGGACAGGTTAATGGCCCGCTTTTGTGACATCTAAATTAAATTACAAGCCATTCACAATTTTTCTAGCGAGAAGAGGACCAATTTCCTCGCCCATTTAAAGCAAAATGGTGAACGAGAAACTCGGAAAGGAGACCCAGATATATGCTTCTCTCACTTATCATTTCAGCGATACTTAGCTCACTTATCACTTCAGTGCGCCCATTTATGCACTTGACTAAAATATTTCAGCTCTTATAAAAAAAAGAAGAAAAAAAGAGAAGTTACCAGAATATGACAAGAAAGAACATAAGGATAATTCGCGATTTATACCTAGGCTAGACGGGACGCTAATGTCAGTTAAATGTTAATCGAGCTCAACTAGGACCAGAACGGCGAACTGTTGACGGAGTCCAGACGACGAACTGAAGGTTAATTTTAATTCAGTTTAAACCTTTCCAATTATTAAAAAAGTACCTAATGTTTGTTAAAGTTAAGAAAGTTGTAACAACTTCATGAATTGGAAAGCGCAATCAACTTTTAATGGTCACTAACCTGAACCGAGGTCTCACTTAAGTGGGATTAACTCAGGTAGAAGGAGTTAGTCGGAATCAGGCTTGTACGTAAGTCCGAAAAAAAGGATTTCAACGAAGTCCAACTCCTGCAGCAATGGTAAAACTCGAACTAACTTTCTCAAAGACGTTTTTTTTTTTTTTTTTTTTTTACATTACGTCCAAAATCTCATCAATGAAACGTCATTCTGGCTTTACTTTGTCCTTTCGGAATATGGCGTCACCATAGTTACTACATTTAAAGTTACTGAATGAAGAAGACACGACGTTTTTGTACTTTTCTACGCGAAATGGCAAATCAATGAGAGGTCTAATCTGAATATTGATTTGAGTCTCCGTAATGAACGGAATTACATAGACTCAGTGGATTCAAATGGACAAAGCTCGATTGTTAATTCAGTTCGCGCGTTCTCGAATTTGCCATCAGTTCAACCTCCCAAGTCTATAGTTATCTTCTCGGGTTGGAATAGGGTCAAAAGGACTAGAGACAAAAAGGGTTGTCATTCAGGTGGTGCAATTGAGCAGCACAAATTTATCGCATTGGCTCAGAATCCCCACCGAGAAAACTTGATTTTCTCGCATCGTCAAGCTTATGTCGCATGGACAGCCTAGCTGGTGGCAGCATATTATTGTTGCATAAGGATACGTAAAGGAAGACTTTATGATGGTTGCACCATTTGCATGAGAAATAACGGGGCGAAACCATCTTTCTTGTTATGAGCGTTTCCAAACATGACGTTAGCAGCATACTTGTTAGCATCTTTCTTGTTATGAGCGTTTCCAATAACACGACGTTAGCAGCATACGACAGTATATGGAAAGAGAGCGTATTTTGGGGACGAGCCCATATTTACGGTTAAGGCTCGAACTATTGTTGGGCGACCAGCACAGCGAAAGAACCATTAAGAAGCCTTGTCACAGATCTAGGTCTCGCTTAAGTCTCCGCCAAGACAAAGATGCCGTTTTCTAACAGGAAAAAAAGGCTTTTTCCACCAGTTCCATTTGGGAACCATGACTCCATGAGCTGGAACGAGAATGACAACGATATAGGCGATGACTACGCCATGCTACAAGGATCTGGCTTTTCCGGTAAAGTAGAAGATTCTTATTTGCCGGGGTAAATTCAGAGTCCATTTGCCAGGCCTAAAACACCCAGAAACACCCTTAGTGGCAACGATCCCATGACTTCAGCCCGTACCGTTTGTCAAATTTACGTTTGTAAAATTTTACAAGCAAAAAGACAGTTTCTTTAAATGCTCCTTCTGGAAATCTCCAGATTTCTTTTTTGTAAAAGAAAGAAAGATTGTGTATGCAAGTGTTGGAGCACACCTCTCATGCATTTTGCAACGTGTTAGGGAACCCGACATGTAACAAATGGGGGATTTTTTCGCCGCATTCCTTCGCCACAATTCGTTGAAAATGTTGTACGAACTCTTCATCCTTACACTTAGTCACTTTTTAAAAACTATAATAGGTAGTTTACGCAGGAGACGTTATTAAAGGAACTGACGGTGCACCACTCCGCATTTAAAAAATAAATAAATAAACTTTTCTCTCACGTTTTCAAACCATTAACCTGTGATATTTATGAAGTTCGTTCACCAGAATTGAGAGCCTTGGCAACATTTAGGAAAGCTTTGCACTGAGCTTGTGTGTAAGGCTATAGCAAACGTTCGATTGTTTTGCTTATGCTTAAACGTATAGAATTCGTTCGCTTGCTTTCTATATTCTCCTCGCTTTTAGGGCGTAAACAACTTTGCAAACAACAATATAAACGGGCGAAACGTGACGAGTTAAAAAAAAACACTTCTTCATAGCTTCTAAGCGTAGCCACGTGATTAGGTTTCGTGTAAGGATTAAGAACTATGATGCATGTAGATTGTTAGGATCTCCCACGTGCTCGAGACAAATAGAAAAGGCAATTGAATTAGACGGGCATAAGACAGAGCGGGTAGAGAGGAACTTACCATACATCCATACAACTCCTCATTGAGAGACAAATTCCCTGATAGATCAATGCCACCAACAAGAGCAGGCCTTTGTATAGATCCCGGAGTTCTTGACGGATGATCGAAGAGCGCACGCATAGGTCAAAGGTACCGAGAAGAGAGTCAGTTGGACTTCCGTGAATACTGATTCTAGTTGTGGTCGACGTGGTGGCAAGATGAGTTGCCGAGAATGGTCAGTCTCGTACATTAGTATCGGCCTGGTAACCTTGTGAGATGTGGAACCGTTATAGGCTCCCTTATGCTCCATATAGTAAACTTGCTGACGCTTGCGGACGTTTGAAACATGCTTCTTCGCACCTTAACTATTTATAGCAAAAGCTCTATAGGTTTATTTCGAGAACTCGGAATGTTTGCAGAGGAAAGAGAGCGAGAGAAACAGAGAAAAAATCTCCACTTCTGATGTGCTTTAACATGCTACGTTAAGCCTACTTTTTGCTCAAGGATTTACGGCTTCAAAGGAGGAGGTCCCATGTTAGACTGCATCTTTTACAAAGTACCAACACTAAAGAACCTACGAAATGCTAATGCTATAGGCGACTTAGAGTCGTAGGAGCAACACGTTGGGACAACACGCAGTACCAACGAATCTTCAAACGAATGCTAATAACGTCTGAAAATTTGCCTCATTCCACTTAAGGGAGATGGAACTTGGATGAAAAAGTTAATTTTACTTTTATCTCAGAGGTCCGTTAGTTTCGACTCGAAATTAACAGACCTCTGAGATAACCTTCCGACCACCAAATAAAGAGAGGAGAAAACGTAGAGTTTGAGCTAATAAGCCAAACGGGTGTGCACGCGTCAGTTGGAAGACAATACTGCACAGCAAAGACGCTTGCCAGTGTTGTTGATAGGATAGGCTTCTGTAGCTACCCCTTGTTTTGATGGTGAATCTCGGCACTAATTGCCCAGTGGTTCACCCTAAACCCCTTTGGGGACATCCTTCACGCTCGACACGATCATCACGTTCCTTTCCTTATACCCCCCAAGACCACAACAGCGTCTCAAGCCTTCTCCTTAATAGTTTCTCTTTATCACGCCTCATAACCTAGATGTACTGTACTTCCACTATAAGATGCTTTTTTGCCCTCGATTCAATAGTCTCGTTCGTCGTTCTTAACATGATTTGCGAACTTTCCGATTTTGCTTTTCATTGTTGTCTCGGATAATCTATTTAGGTTTCCATTGCTGTCGCTTTTCGTTTACGGTTCAAAACCGGCAAAATTATTTAAGGCTACGGTGTACCGGGCCAATTCCCACTTAGCGCATAAGAGCATATAAGAGCTGCACAAGCGAGGCGCAAGGAAGGGAAAGGTCAACAATAGACTTTCAGGGGTTTCAGCTAACTTCCATAGCTTCACCGA